>JAZGLO010005623.1:0-22642 GCA_036873155.1 Biomphalaria sudanica | reverse complement strand
ACACTCTAAACATGTAAAACATATGAAACATCCGAAACATGTCAAACATACGAAACATCTGAAACATGTCAAACACCCGAAACATGTCAAACATACGAAACATTCGAAACATGTCAAACATACGAAACATCTGAAACATGTCAAACATCCGAAACATGTCAAACATACGAAACATCCGAAACATGTCAAAAACCCGAAAAATGTCAAACATACGAAACATCCGAAACATAACAAACACCCTAAACATGTCAAACATACGAAACATCCGAAAAATGTCAATTTTCCAAAACATGTCAAACATACGAAACATTTGAAACATAACAAACACCAGAAACATGTCAAACATACAAAACATCTGAAAAATGTCAAGCACCCGAAACATATCAAGCATACAAAATATTCGAAACATGTTAAACATCCGAAACATGTCAATATACGAAACATCCGAAACATGTCAAACACCCAAAATATGTCAAACATACGAAACATATCAAGCATACAAAATATTCAAAACATGTTAAACATCCGAAACATGTCAATATACGAAACACCCGAAACATGTCAAACACCCAAAATATGTCAAACATACGAAACATCCGAAACATGTCAAACATCCGAAACATGTTAAACAGCCTAAACATGTCAAACATATGAGACATCCGAAACATGTCAAACACTTGTAACATGTTAAATACGAAACATCCGAAACATGTCAAACACTCTAGACATGTCAAACATACGAAACATCCGAAACATGTCAAAAATACGAAACATCTGAAACATGTCAAACACCCGAAACACGTCAAACATACGAAACATCCGAAACTAGTGAAACACCCAAAACATGTCAAACACCCGAAACATGTCAAACATACGAAACATGTCAAACAAACGAAACATCAGAAACATGTCAAACACCCAAAACATGTCAAACATACGAAACATCTGAAACATGTCAAAAACCCGAAACATGTCAAACATACGAAACATCCGAAACATGTCAAACATACGAAACATACAAAACATGTCAAACACCTGAAACATGTCATACATACGAAACATCCGAAACATGTGAAACACCCAAAACATGTCAAACATACGAAACATTCAAAACATGTGAAACACCCGAAACATGTCTAACATACGAAACATTCTAAACATGTCAAAAACCCGAAAAATGTCAAACATACGAAACATCCGAAAAATGTCAATTTTCCAAAACATGTCAAACATACGAAACATTTGAAACATAACAAACACCAGAAAAATGTCAAACATACAAAACATCTGAAAAATGTCAAGCACCCGAAACATATCAAGCATACAAAATATTCGAAACATGTTAAACATCCGAAACATGTCAATATACGAAACATCCGAAACATGTCAAACACCCAAAATATGTCAAACATACGAAACATATCAAGCATACAAAATATTCGAAACATGTTAAACATCCGAAACATGTCAATATACGAAACATCCGAAACATGTCAAACACCCAAAATATGTCAAACATACGAAACATCCGAAACATGTCAAACATCCGAAACATGTTAAACAGCCTAAACATGTCAAACATATGAGACATCCGAAACATGTCAAACACTTGTAACATGTTAAACATACGAAACATCCGAAACATGTCAAACACTCTAGACATGTCAAACATACGAAACATCCGAAACATGTCAAAAATACGAAACATCTGAAACATGTCAAACACCCGAAACACGTCAAACATACGAAACATCCGAAACTAGTGAAACACCCAAAACATGTCAAACACCCGAAACATGTCAAACATACGAAACATGTCAAACAAACGAAACATCCGAAACATGTCAAACACCCAAAACATGTCAAACATACGAAACATCTGAAACATGTCAAAAACCCGAAACATGTCAAACATACGAAACATCCGAAACATGTCAAACATACGAAACATACAAAACATGTCAAACACCTGAAACATGTCATACATACGAAACATCCGAAACATGTGAAACACCCAAAACATGTCAAACATACGAAACATTCAAAACATGTGAAACACCCGAAACATGTCTAACATACGAAACATTCTAAACATGTCAAACACCCGAAACATGTCAAACATACGAAACATCCGAAACATGTCAAACATACGAAACATCCGAAACTTGTCAAACACCTGAAACATGTCAAACATACGAAACATCCAAAAATTGTTAAACATAAGAAACATCCGAAACATAACAAACACCCGAAACATGTCAAACATACGAAACATTCGAAATATGTCAATTTTCCAAAACATGTCAAACATACGAAACATTTTAAACATAACAAACACCCGAAACATGTTAAACATACGAAACATCCGAAAAATGTCAAGCACCCGAAACATGTCAAACATACAAAACATTCGAAACATGTCAAACATCCGAAACATGTCAATATACGAAACATTCGAAACATGTCAAACACCCGAAATATGTCAAATATACGAAACATCCGAAACATGTCAAACATCCAAAACATGTTAAACAGCCTAAACATGTCAAACATATTAGACATCCGAAACATGTTAAACACCTGAAACATGTCAAACACCCGAAACATGTCAAACATACGAAACATCCGAAACATGTCAAACACTCTAAACATGTCAAACATACGAAACATCCGAAACATGTCATAAATACGAAACATCTGAAACATGTCAAACACCCGAAACATGTCAAACATACGAAACATCCGAAACATGACAAACATACGAAACATCTGAAACATGTCAAACACCCAAAACATGTCAAACATACGAATCATTTGAAACATGTCAAACACCCGAAACATGTCAAACATACAAAACATCTGAATTATGTCAAACACCGGAAACATGTCAAACATACGAAACATCCGAAACACGTAAAATACTTAAAACATGTCCAACATACGAATTATTCAAAACATGTCAAACACCCGAAACATGTCAAACATACGAAACATTCGAAACATGTCAAACACCCGAAACATGTCAAACATACGAAACATCCGAAACTAGTCAAACACCCAAAACATTTCAAACACCCGAAACATGGCAAATAGACGAAAATGTCAAACATACGAAACATGTCAAACACTCGAAACATGTCAAACATTCGAAACATCCGAAACATGTCAAACACCCGAAACATGTCAAAAATACGAAACATCTGAAACATGTCAAACACCCGAAACACGTCAAACATACGAAACATCCGAAACTAGTGAAACACCTAAAACATGTCAAACACCCGAAACATGTCAAACATACGAAACATGTCAAACAAACGAAACATCCGAAACATGTCAAACACCCAAAACATGTCAAACATACGAAACATCTGAAACATGTCAAAAACCCGAAACATGTCAAACATACGAAACATCCGAAACATGTCAAACATACGAAACATACAAAACATGTCAAACACCTGAAACATGTCATACAAACGAAACATCCGAAACATGTGAAACACCCAAAACATGTCAAACATACGAAACATTCAAAACATGTGAAACACCCGAAACATGTCTAACATACGAAACATTCTAAACATGTCAAACACCCGAAACATGTCAAACATACGAAACATCCGAAACATGTCAAACATACGAAACATCCGAAACATGTCAAACACCCGAAACATGTCAAACATACGAAACATACTAAAATTGTTAAACATAAGAAACATCCGAAACATAACAAACACCCGAAACATGTCAAACATACGAAACATTCGAAATATGTCAATTTTCCAAAACATGTCAAACATACGAAACATTTTAAACATAACAAACACCCGAAATTTGTTAAACATACGAAACATCCGAAAAATGTCAAGCACCCGAAAGATGTCAAACATACAAAACATTCGAAACATGTCAAACATCCGAAACATGTCAATATACGAAACATTCGAAACATGTCAAACACCCGAAATATGTCAAATATACGAAACATCCGAAACATGTCAAACATCCAAAACATGTTAAACAGCCTAAACATGTCAAACATATTAGACATCCGAAACATGTTAAACACCTGAAACATGTCAAACACCCAAAACATGTCAAACATACGAAACATCCGAAACATGTCAAACACTCTAAACATGTCAAACATACGAAACATCCGAAACATGTCAAAAATACGAAACATCTGAAACATGTCAAACACCCGAAACATGTCAAACATACGAAACATCCGAAACATGACAAACATACGAAACATCTGAAACATGTCAAACACCCAAAACATGTCAAACATACGAATCATTTGAAACATGTCAAACACCCGAAACATGTCAAACATACAAAACATCTGAATTATGTCAAACACCGGAAACATGTCAAACATACGAAACATCCGAAACACGTAAAATACTTAAAACATGTCCAACATACGAATTATTCAAAACATGTCAAACACCCGAAACATGTCAAACATACGAAACATTCGAAACATGTCAAACACCCGAAACATGTCAAACATACGAAACATCCGAAACTAGTCAAACACCCAAAACATTTCAAACACCCGAAACATGGCAAATAGACGAAAATGTCAAACATACGAAACATGTCAAACACTCGAAACATGTCAAACATACGAAACATCCGAAACATGTCAAACACCCGAAACATGTCAAACATACGAGACATCTGAAACATGTCAAACACCCGAAATATGTCAAACATACGAAACATCCGAAACATGTCAAACATACGAAACATGTCAAACACCTGAAACATGTCAAACATACGAAACATCCGAAACATGTCAAACACCCAAAACATGTCAAACATGCGAAACATCCGAAACATGTCAAACACTCTAAACATGTCAAACATACGAAACATCCGAAACATGTCAAACATACGAAACATCTGAAACATGTCAAACACCCGAAACATGTCAAACATACGAAACATTCGAAACATGTCAAACATACGAAACATCTGAAACATGTCAAACATCCGAAACATGTCAAACATACGAAACATCCGAAACATGTCAAAAACCCGAAAAATGTCAAACATACGAAACATCCGAAACATAACAAACACCCGAAACATGTCAAACATACGAAACATCCGAAAAATGTCAATTTTCCAAAACATGTCAAACATACGAAACATTTGAAACATAACAAAACATCTGAAAAATGTCAAGCACCCGAAACATATCAAGCATACAAAATATTCGAAACATGTTAAACATCCGAAACATGTCAATATACGAAACATCCGAAACATGTCAAACACCCAAAATATGTCAAACATACGAAACATATCAAGCATACAAAACATTCGAAACATGTCAAACATCCGAAACATGTCAATATACGAAACATTCGAAACATGTCAAACACCCGAAATATGTCAAATATACGAAACATCCGAAACATGTCAAACATCCAAAACATGTTAAACAGCCTAAACATGTCAAACATATTAGACATACGAAACATGTTAAACACCTGAAACATGTCAAACACCCGAAACATGTCAAACATACGAAACATCCGAAACATGTCAAACACTCTAAACATGTCAAACATACGAAACATCCGAAACATGTCAAAAATACGAAACATCTGAAACATGTCAAACACCCGAAACATGTCAAACATACGAAACATCCGAAACATGACAAACATACGAAACATCTGAAACATGTCAAACACCCAAAACATGTCAAACATACGAATCATTTGAAACATGTCAAACACCCGAAACATGTCAAACATACAAAACATCTGAATTATGTCAAACACCGGAAACATGTCAAACGTACGAAACATCCGAAACACGTGAAATACTTAAAACTTGTCCAACATACGAATTATTCAAAACATGTCAAACACCCGAAACATGTCAAACATACGAAACATTCGAAACATGTCAAACACCCGAAACATGTCAAACATACGAAACATCCGAAACTAGTCAAACACCCAAAACATTTCAAACACCCGAAACATGGCAAATAGACGAAAATGTCAAACATACGAAACATGTCAAACACTCGAAACATGTCAAACATACGAAACATCCGAAACATGTCAAACACCCGAAACATGTCAAACATACGAGACATCTGAAACATGTCAAACACCCGAAATATGTCAAACATACGAAACATCCGAAACATGTCAAACATACGAAACATGTCAAACACATGAAACATGTCAAACATACGAAACATCCGAAACATGTCAAACACCCAAAACATGTCAAACATGCGAAACATCCGAAACATGTCAAACACTCTAAACATGTCAAACATACGAAACATCCGAAACATGTCAAACATACGAAACATCTGAAACATGTCAAACACCCGAAACATGTCAAACATACGAAACATTCGAAACATGTCAAACATACGAAACATCTGAAACATGTCAAACATCCGAAACATGTCAAACATACGAAACATCCGAAACATGTCAAAAACCCGAAAAATGTCAAACATACGAAACATCCGAAACATAACAAACACCCGAAACATGTCAAACATACGAAACATCCGAAAAATGTCAATTTTCCAAAACATGTCAAACATACGAAACATTTGAAACATAACAAACACCAGAAACATGTCAAACATACAAAACATCTGAAAAATGTCAAGCACCCGAAACATATCAAGCATACAAAATATTCGAAACATGTTAAACATCCGAAACATGTCAATATACGAAACATCCGAAACATGTCAAAAACCCAAAATATGTCAAACATACGAAACATATCAAGCATACAAAATATTCGAAACATGTTAAACATCCGAAACATGTCAATATACGAAACATCCGAAACATGTCAAACACCCAAAATATGTCAAACATACGAAACATCCGAAACATGTCAAACATCCGAAACATGTTAAACAGCCTAAACATGTCAAACATATGAGACATCCGAAACATGTCAAACACTTGTAACATGTTAAACATACGAAACATCCGAAACATGTCAAACACTCTAGACATGTCAAACATACGAAACATCCGAAACATGTCAAAAATACGAAACATCTGAAACATGTCAAACACCCGAAACACGTCAAACATACGAAACATCCGAAACTAGTGAAACACCTAAAACATGTCAAACACCCGAAACATGTCAAACATACGAAACATGTCAAACAAACGAAACATCCGAAACATGTCAAACACCCAAAACATGTCAAACATACGAAACATCTGAAACATGTCAAAAACCCGAAACATGTCAAACATACGAAACATCCGAAACATGTCAAACATACGAAACATACAAAACATGTCAAACACCTGAAACATGTCATACATACGAAACATCCGAAACATGTGAAACACCCAAAACATGTCAAACATACGAAACATTCAAAACATGTGAAACACCCGAAACATGTCTAACATACGAAACATTCTAAACATGTCAAACACCCGAAACATGTCAAACATACGAAACATCCGAAACATGTCAAACATACGAAACATCCGAAACATGTCATACACCCGAAACATATCAAACATACGAAACATCCAAAAATTGTTAAACATAAGAAACATCCGAAACATAACAAACACCCGAAACATGTCAAACATACGAAACATTCGAAATATGTCAATTTTCCAAAACATGTCAAACATACGAAACATTTTAAACATAACAAACACCCGAAACATGTTAAACATACGAAACATCCGAAAAATGTCAAGCACCCGAAACATGTCAAACATACAAAACATTCGAAACATGTCAAACATCCGAAACATGTCAATATACGAAACATTCGAAACATGTCAAACACCCGAAATATGTCAAATATACGAAACATCCGAAACATGTCAAACATCCAAAACATGTTAAACAGCCTAAACATGTCAAACATATTAGACATCCGAAACATGTTAAACACCTGAAAAATGTCAAACACCCGAAACATGTCAAACATACGAAACATCCGAAACATGTCAAACACTCTAAACATGTCAAACATACGAAACATCCGAAACATGTCAAAAATACGAAACATCTGAAACATGTCAAACACCCGAAACATGTCAAACATACGAAACATCCGAAACATGACAAACATACGAAACATCTGAAACATGTCAAACACCCAAAACATGTCAAACATACGAATCATTTGAAACATGTCAAACACCCAAAACATGTCAAACATACAAAACATCTGAATTATGTCAAACACCGGAAACATGTCAAACATACGAAACATCCGAAACACGTAAAATACTTAAAACATGTCCAACATACGAAACATTCGAAACATGTCAAAAACCCGAAACATGTCAAACATACGAAACATCCGAAACTAGTCAAACACCCAAAACATTTCAAACACCCGAAACATGGCAAATAGACGAAAATATCAAACATACGAAACATGTCAAACACTCGAAACATGTCAAACATACGAAACATCCGAAACATGTCAAACTCCCGAAACATGTCAAAAATACGAAACATCTGAAACATGTCAAACACCCGAAACACGTCAAACATACGAAACATCCGAAACTAGTGAAACACCTAAAACATGTCAAACACCCGAAACATGTCAAACATACGAAACATGTCAAACAAACGAAACATCCGAAACATGTCAAACACCCAAAACATGTCAAACATACGAAACATCTGAAACATGTCAAAAACCCGAAACATGTCAAACATACGAAACATCCGAAACATGTCAAACATACGAAACATACAAAACATGTCAAACACCTGAAACATGTCATACATACGAAACATCCGAAACATGTGAAACACCCAAAACATGTCAAACATACGAAACATTCAAAACATGTGAAACACCCGAAACATGTCTAACATACGAAACATTCTAAACATGTCAAACACCCGAAACATGTCAAACATACGAAACATCCGAAACATGTCAAACATACGAAACATCCGAAACATGTCAAACACCCGAAACATGTCAAACATACGAAACATCCAAAAATTGTTAAACATAAGAAACATCCGAAACATAACAAACACCCGAAACATGTCAAACATACGAAACATTCGAAATATGTCAATTTTCCAAAACATGTCAAACATACGAAACATTTTAAACATAACAAACACCCGAAACATGTTAAACATACGAAACATCCGAAAAATGTCAAGCACCCGAAACATGTCAAACATACAAAACATTCGAAACATGTCAAACATCCGACACATGTCAATATACGAAACATTCGAAACATGTCAAACACCCGAAATATGTAAAATATACGAAACATCCGAAACATGTCAAACATCCAAAACATGTTAAACAGCCTAAACATGTCAAACATATTAGACATCCGAAACATGTTAAACACCTGAAACATGTCAAACACCCGAAACATGTCAAACATACGAAACATCCGAAACATGTCAAACACTCTAAACATGTCAAACATACGAAACATCCGAAACATGTCAAAAATACGAAACATCTGAAACATGTCAAACACCCGAAACATGTCAAACATACGAAACATCCGAAACATGACAAACATACGAAACATCTGAAACATGTCAAACACCCAAAACATGTCAAACATACGAATCATTTGAAACATGTCAAACACCCGAAACATGTCAAACATACAAAACATCTGAATTATGTCAAACACCGGAAACATGTCAAACATACGAAACATCCGAAACACGTAAAATACTTAAAACATGTCCAACATACGAATTATTCAAAACATTTCAAACACCCGAAACATGTCAAACATACGAAACATTCGAAACATGTCAAACACCCGAAACATGTCAAACATACGAAACATCCGAAACTAGTCAAACACCCAAAACATTTCAAACACCCGAAACATGGCAAATAGACGAAAATGTCAAACATACGAAACATGTCAAACACTCGAAACATGTCAAACATACGAAACATCCGAAACATGTCAAACACCCGAAACATGTCAAACATACGAGACATCTGAAACATGTCAAACACCCGAAATATGTCAAACATACGAAACATCCGAAACATGTCAAACATACGAAACATGTCAAACACCTGAAACATGTCAAACATACGAAACATCCGAAACATGTCAAACACCCAAAACATGTCAAACATGCGAAATATCCGAAACATGTCAAACACTCTAAACATGACAAACATACGAAACATCCGAAACATGTCAAACATACGAAACATCTGAAACATGTCAAACACCCGAAACATGTCAAACATACGAAACATTCGAAACATGTCAAACATACGAAACATCTGAAACATGTCAAACATCCGAAACATGTCAAACATACGAAACATCCGAAACATGTCAAAAACCCGAAAAATGTCAAACATACGAAACATCCGAAACATAACAAACACCCGAAACATGTCAAACATACGAAACATCCGAAAAATGTCAATTTTCCAAAACATGTCAAACATACGAAACATTTGAAACATAACAAACACCAGAAAAATGTCAAACATACAAAACATCTGAAAAATGTCAAGCACCCGAAACATATCAAGCATACAAAATATTCGAAACATGTTAAACATCCGAAACATGTCAATATACGAAACATCCGAAACATGTCAAACACCCAAAATATGTCAAACATACGAAACATATCAAGCATACAAAATATTCGAAACATGTTAAACATCCGAAACATGTCAATATACGAAACATCCGAAACATGTCAAACACCCAAAATATGTCAAACATACGAAACATCCGAAACATGTCAAACATCCGAAACATGTTAAACAGCCTAAACATGTCAAACATATGAGACATCCGAAACATGTCAAACACTTGTAACGTGTTAAACATACGAAACATCCGAAACATGTAAAACACTCTAGACATGTCAAACATACGAAACATCCGAAACATGTCAAAAATACGAAACATCTGAAACATGTCAAACACCCGAAACACGTCAAACATACGAAACATCCGAAACTAGTGAAACACCCAAAACATGTCAAACACCCGAAACATGTCAAACATACGAAACATGTCAAACAAACGAAACATCCGAAACTAGTGAAACACCCAAAACATGTCAAACACCCAAAACATGTCAAACATACGAAACATCTGAAACATGTCAAAAACCCGAAACATGTCAAACATACGAAACATCCGAAACATGTCAAACATACGAAACATACAAAACATGTCAAACACCTGAAACATGTCATACATACGAAACATCCGAAACATGTGAAACACCCAAAACATGTCAAACATACGAAACATTCAAAACATGTGAAACACCCGAAACATGTCTAACATACGAAACATTCTAAACATGTCAAAAACCCGAAAAATGTCAAACATACGAAACATCCGAAACATAACAAACACCCGAAACATGTCAAACATACGAAACATCCGAAAAATGTCAATTTTCCAAAACATGTCAAACATACGAAACATTTGAAACATAACAAACACCAGAAAAATGTCAAACATACAAAACATCTGAAAAATGTCAAGCACCCGAAACATATCAAGCATACAAAATATTCGAAACATGTTAAACATCCGAAACATGTCAATATACGAAACATCCGAAACATGTCAAACACCCAAAATATGTCAAACATACGAAACATATCAAGCATACAAAATATTCGAAACATGTTAAACATCCGAAACATGTCAATATACGAAACATCCGAAACATGTCAAACACCCAAAATATGTCAAACATACGAAACATCCGAAACATGTCAAACATCCGAAACATGTTAAACAGCCTAAACATGTCAAACATATGAGACATCCGAAACATGTCAAACACTTGTAACATGTTAAACATACGAAACATCCGAAACATGTCAAACACTCTAGACATGTCAAACATACGAAACATCCGAAACATGTCAAAAATACGAAACATCTGAAACATGTCAAACACCCGAAACACGTCAAACATACGAAACATCCGAAACTAGTGAAACACCCAAAACATGTCAAACACCCGAAACATGTCAAACATACGAAACATGTCAAACAAACGAAACATCCGAAACATGTCAAACACCCAAAACATGTCAAACATACGAAACATCTGAAACATGTCAAAAACCCGAAACATGTCAAACATACGAAACATCCGAAACATGTCAAACATACGAAACATACAAAACATGTCAAACACCTGAAACATGTCATACATACGAAACATCCGAAACATGTGAAACACCCAAAACATGTCAAACATACGAAACATTCAAAACATGTGAAACACCCGAAACATGTCTAACATACGAAACATTCTAAACATGTCAAACACCCGAAACATGTCAAACATACGAAACATCCGAAACATGTCAAACATACGAAACATCCGAAACATGTCAAACACCTGAAACATGTCAAACATACGAAACATCCAAAAATTGTTAAACATAAGAAACATCCGAAACATAACAAACACCCGAAACATGTCAAACATACGAAACATTCGAAATATGTCAATTTTCCAAAACATGTCAAACATACGAAACATTTTAAACATAACAAACACCCGAAACATGTTAAACATACGAAACATCCGAAAAATGTCAAGCACCCGAAACATGTCAAACATACAAAACATTCGAAACATGTCAAACATCCGAAACATGTCAATATACGAAACATTCGAAACATGTCAAACACCCGAAATATGTCAAATATACGAAACATCCGAAACATGTCAAACATCCAAAACATGTTAAACAGCCTAAACATGTCAAACATATTAGACATCCGAAACATGTTAAACACCTGAAACATGTCAAACACCCGAAACATGTCAAACATACGAAACATCCGAAACATGTCAAACACTCTAAACATGTCAAACATACGAAACATCCGAAACATGTCAAAAATACGAAACATCTGAAACATGTCAAACACCCGAAACATGTCAAACATACGAAACATCCGAAACATGACAAACATACGAAACATCTGAAACATGTCAAACACCCAAAACATGTCAAACATACGAATCATTTGAAACATGTCAAACACCCGAAACATGTCAAACATACAAAACATCTGAATTATGTCAAACACCGGAAACATGTCAAACATACGAAACATCCGAAACACGTAAAATACTTAAAACATGTCCAACATACGAATTATTCAAAACATGTCAAACACCCGAAACATGTCAAACATACGAAACATTCGAAACATGTCAAACACCCGAAACATGTCAAACATACGAAACATCCGAAACTAGTCAAACACCCAAAACATTTCAAACACCCGAAACATGGCAAATAGACGAAAATGTCAAACATACGAAACATGTCAAACACTCGAAACATGTCAAACATACGAAACATCCGAAACATGTCAAACACCCGAAACATGTCAAAAATACGAAACATCTGAAACATGTCAAACACCCGAAACATGTCAAACATACGAAACATCCGAAACTAGTGAAACACCTAAAACATGTCAAACACCCGAAACATGTCAAACATACGAAACATGTCAAACAAACGAAACATCCGAAACATGTCAAACACCCAAAACATGTCAAACATACGAAACATCTGAAACATGTCAAAAACCCGAAACATGTCAAACATACGAAACATCCGAAACATGTCAAACATACGAAACATACAAAACATGTCAAACACCTGAAACATGTCATACAAACGAAACATCCGAAACATGTGAAACACCCAAAACATGTCAAACATTCGAAACATTCAAAACATGTGAAACACCCGAAACATGTCTAACATACGAAACATTCTAAACATGTCAAACACCCGAAACATGTCAAACATACGAAACATCCGAAACATGTCAAACATACGAAACATCCGAAACATGTCAAACACCCGAAACATGTCAAACATACGAAACATACTAAAATTGTTAAACATAAGAAACATCCGAAACATAACAAACACCCGAAACATGTCAAACATACGAAACATTCGAAATATGTCAATTTTCCAAAACATGTCAAACATACGAAACATTTTAAACATAACAAACACCCGAAATTTGTTAAACATACGAAACATCCGAAAAATGTCAAGCACCCGAAACATGTCAAACATACAAAACATTCGAAACATGTCAAACATCCGAAACATGTCAATATACGAAACATTCGAAACATGTCAAACACCCGAAATATGTCAAATATACGAAACATCCGAAACATGTCAAACATCCAAAACATGTTAAACAGCCTAAACATGTCAAACATATTAGACATCCGAAACATGTTAAACACCTGAAACATGTCAAACACCCAAAACATGTCAAACATACGAAACATCCGAAACATGTCAAACACTCTAAACATGTCAAACATACGAAACATCCGAAACATGTCAAAAATACGAAACATCTGAAACATGTCAAACACCCGAAACATGTCAAACATACGAAACATCCGAAACATGACAAACATACGAAACATCTGAAACATGTCAAACACCCAAAACATGTCAAACATACGAATCATTTGAAACATGTCAAACACCCGAAACATGTCAAACATACAAAACATCTGAATTATGTCAAACACCGGAAACATGTCAAACATACGAAACATCCGAAACACGTAAAATACTTAAAACATGTCCAACATACGAATTATTCAAAACATGTCAAACACCCGAAACATGTCAAACATACGAAACATTCGAAACATGTCAAACAC
The DNA here is from genome assembly GCA_036873155.1 of Biomphalaria sudanica. NCBI lineage: Eukaryota > Metazoa > Mollusca > Gastropoda > Planorbidae > Biomphalaria > Biomphalaria sudanica. Next base: position 7,894 of record JAZGLO010005623.1, on the reverse strand, counting down.
CCGAAACATGTCAAACATACGAAACATCCGAAACTAGTCAAACACCCAAAACATTTCAAACACCCGAAACATGGCAAATAGACGAAAATGTCAAACATACGAAACATGTCAAACACTCGAAACATGTCAAACATACGAAACATCCGAAACATGTCAAACACCCGAAACATGTCAAACATACGAGACATCTGAAACATGTCAAACACCCGAAATATGTCAAACATACGAAACATCCGAAACATGTCAAACATACGAAACATGTCAAACACCTGAAACATGTCAAACATACGAAACATCCGAAACATGTCAAACACCCAAAACATGTCAAACATGCGAAACATCCGAAACATGTCAAACACTCTAAACATGTCAAACATACGAAACATCCGAAACATGTCAAACATACGAAACATCTGAAACATGTCAAACACCCGAAACATGTCAAACATACGAAACATTCGAAACATGTCAAACATACGAAACATCTGAAACATGTCAAAAACCCGAAACATGTCAAACATACGAAACATCCGAAACATAACAAACACCCGAAACATGTCAAACATACGAAACATCCGAAAAATGTCAATTTTCCAAAACATGTCAAACATACGAAACATTTGAAACATAACAAACACCAGAAAAATGTCAAACATACAAAACATCTGAAAAATGTCAAGCACCCGAAACATATCAAGCATACAAAATATTCGAAACATGTTAAACATCCGAAACATGTCAATATACGAAACATCCGAAACATGTCAAACACCCAAAATATGTCAAACATACGAAACATATCAAGCATACAAAATATTCGAAACATGTTAAACATCCGAAACATGTCAATATACGAAACATCCGAAACATGTCAAACACCCAAAATATGTCAAACATACGAAACATCCGAAACATGTCAAACATCCGAAACATGTTAAACAGCCTAAACATGTCAAACATATGAGACATCCGAAACATGTCAAACACTTGTAACGTGTTAAACATACGAAACATCCGAAACATGTAAAACACTCTAGACATGTCAAACATACGAAACATCCGAAACATGTCAAAAATACGAAACATCTGAAACATGTCAAACACCCGAAACACGTCAAACATACGAAACATCCGAAACTAGTGAAACACCCAAAACATGTCAAACACCCGAAACATGTCAAACATACGAAACATGTCAAACAAACGAAACATCCGAAACATGTCAAACACCCAAAACATGTCAAACATACGAAACATCTGAAACATGTCAAAAACCCGAAACATGTCAAACATACGAAACATCCGAAACATGTCAAACATACGAAACATACAAAACATGTCAAACACCTGAAACATGTCATACATACGAAACATCCGAAACATGTGAAACACCCAAAACATGTCAAACATACGAAACATTCAAAACATGTGAAACACCCGAAACATGTCTAACATACGAAACATTCTAAACATGTCAAAAACCCGAAAAATGTCAAACATACGAAACATCCGAAACATAACAAACACCCGAAACATGTCAAACATACGAAACATCCGAAAAATGTCAATTTTCCAAAACATGTCAAACATACGAAACATTTGAAACATAACAAACACCAGAAAAATGTCAAACATACAAAACATCTGAAAAATGTCAAGCACCCGAAACATATCAAGCATACAAAATATTCGAAACATGTTAAACATCCGAAACATGTCAATATACGAAACATCCGAAACATGTCAAACACCCAAAATATGTCAAACATACGAAACATATCAAGCATACAAAATATTCGAAACATGTTAAACATCCGAAACATGTCAATATACGAAACATCCGAAACATGTCAAACACCCAAAATATGTCAAACATACGAAACATCCGAAACATGTCAAACATCCGAAACATGTTAAACAGCCTAAACATGTCAAACATATGAGACATCCGAAACATGTCAAACACTTGTAACATGTTAAACATACGAAACATCCGAAACATGTCAAACACTCTAGACATGTCAAACATACGAAACATCCGAAACATGTCAAAAATACGAAACATCTGAAACATGTCAAACACCCGAAACACGTCAAACATACGAAACATCCGAAACTAGTGAAACACCCAAAACATGTCAAACACCCGAAACATGTCAAACATACGAAACATGTCAAACAAACGAAACATCCGAAACATGTCAAACACCCAAAACATGTCAAACATACGAAACATCTGAAACATGTCAAAAACCCGAAACATGTCAAACATACGAAACATCCGAAACATGTCAAACATACGAAACATACAAAACATGTCAAACACCTGAAACATGTCATACATACGAAACATCCGAAACATGTGAAACACCCAAAACATGTCAAACATACGAAACATTCAAAACATGTGAAACACCCGAAACATGTCTAACATACGAAACATTCTAAACATGTCAAACACCCGAAACATGTCAAACATACGAAACATCCGAAACATGTCAAACATACGAAACATCCGAAACATGTCAAACACCTGAAACATGTCAAACATACGAAACATCCAAAAATTGTTAAACATAAGAAACATCCGAAACATAACAAACACCCGAAACATGTCAAACATACGAAACATTCGAAATATGTCAATTTTCCAAAACATGTCAAACATACGAAACATTTTAAACATAACAAACACCCGAAACATGTTAAACATACGAAACATCCGAAAAATGTCAAGCACCCGAAACATGTCAAACATACAAAACATTCGAAACATGTCAAACATCCGAAACATGTCAATATACGAAACATTCGAAACATGTCAAACACCCGAAATATGTCAAATATACGAAACATCCGAAACATGTCAAACATCCAAAACATGTTAAACAGCCTAAACATGTCAAACATATTAGACATCCGAAACATGTTAAACACCTGAAACATGTCAAACACCCGAAACATGTCAAACATACGAAACATCCGAAACATGTCAAACACTCTAAACATGTCAAACATACGAAACATCCGAAACATGTCAAAAATACGAAACATCTGAAACATGTCAAACACCCGAAACATGTCAAACATACGAAACATCCGAAACATGACAAACATACGAAACATCTGAAACATGTCAAACACCCAAAACATGTCAAACATACGAATCATTTGAAACATGTCAAACACCCGAAACATGTCAAACATACAAAACATCTGAATTATGTCAAACACCGGAAACATGTCAAACATACGAAACATCCGAAACACGTAAAATACTTAAAACATGTCCAACATACGAATTATTCAAAACATGTCAAACACCCGAAACATGTCAAACATACGAAACATTCGAAACATGTCAAACACCCGAAACATGTCAAACATACGAAACATCCGAAACTAGTCAAACACCCAAAACATTTCAAACACCCGAAACATGGCAAATAGACGAAAATGTCAAACATACGAAACATGTCAAACACTCGAAACATGTCAAACATACGAAACATCCGAAACATGTCAAACACCCGAAACATGTCAAAAATACGAAACATCTGAAACATGTCAAACACCCGAAACATGTCAAACATACGAAACATCCGAAACTAGTGAAACACCTAAAACATGTCAAACACCCGAAACATGTCAAACATACGAAACATGTCAAACAAACGAAACATCCGAAACATGTCAAACACCCAAAACATGTCAAACATACGAAACATCTGAAACATGTCAAAAACCCGAAACATGTCAAACATACGAAACATCCGAAACATGTCAAACATACGAAACATACAAAACATGTCAAACACCTGAAACATGTCATACAAACGAAACATCCGAAACATGTGAAACACCCAAAACATGTCAAACATTCGAAACATTCAAAACATGTGAAACACCCGAAACATGTCTAACATACGAAACATTCTAAACATGTCAAACACCCGAAACATGTCAAACATACGAAACATCCGAAACATGTCAAACATACGAAACATCCGAAACATGTCAAACACCCGAAACATGTCAAACATACGAAACATACTAAAATTGTTAAACATAAGAAACATCCGAAACATAACAAACACCCGAAACATGTCAAACATACGAAACATTCGAAATATGTCAATTTTCCAAAACATGTCAAACATACGAAACATTTTAAACATAACAAACACCCGAAATTTGTTAAACATACGAAACATCCGAAAAATGTCAAGCACCCGAAACATGTCAAACATACAAAACATTCGAAACATGTCAAACATCCGAAACATGTCAATATACGAAACATTCGAAACATGTCAAACACCCGAAATATGTCAAATATACGAAACATCCGAAACATGTCAAACATCCAAAACATGTTAAACAGCCTAAACATGTCAAACATATTAGACATCCGAAACATGTTAAACACCTGAAACATGTCAAACACCCAAAACATGTCAAACATACGAAACATCCGAAACATGTCAAACACTCTAAACATGTCAAACATACGAAACATCCGAAACATGTCAAAAATACGAAACATCTGAAACATGTCAAACACCCGAAACATGTCAAACATACGAAACATCCGAAACATGACAAACATACGAAACATCTGAAACATGTCAAACACCCAAAACATGTCAAACATACGAATCATTTGAAACATGTCAAACACCCGAAACATGTCAAACATACAAAACATCTGAATTATGTCAAACACCGGAAACATGTCAAACATACGAAACATCCGAAACACGTAAAATACTTAAAACATGTCCAACATACGAATTATTCAAAACATGTCAAACACCCGAAACATGTCAAACATACGAAACATTCGAAACATGTCAAACACCCGAAACATGTCAAACATACGAAACATCCGAAACTAGTCAAACACCCAAAACATTTCAAACACCCGAAACATGGCAAATAGACGAAAATGTCAAACATACGAAACATGTCAAACACTCGAAACATGTCAAACATACGAAACATCCGAAACATGTCAAACACCCGAAACATGTCAAACATACGAGACATCTGAAACATGTCAAACACCCGAAATATGTCAAACATACGAAACATCCGAAACATGTCAAACATACGAAACATGTCAAACACCTGAAACATGTCAAACATACGAAACATCCGAAACATGTCAAACACCCAAAACATGTCAAACATGCGAAACATCCGAAACATGTCAAACACTCTAAACATGTCAAACATACGAAACATCCGAAACATGTCAAACATACGAAACATCTGAAACATGTCAAACACCCGAAACATGTCAAACATACGAAACATTCGAAACATGTCAAACATACGAAACATCTGAAACATGTCAAAAACCCGAAACATGTCAAACATACGAAACATCCGAAACATAACAAACACCCGAAACATGTCAAACATACGAAACATCCGAAAAATGTCAATTTTCCAAAACATGTCAAACATACGAAACATTTGAAACATAACAAAACATCTGAAAAATGTCAAGCACCCGAAACATATCAAGCATACAAAATATTCGAAACATGTTAAACATCCGAAACATGTCAATATACGAAACATCCGAAACATGTCAAACACCCAAAATATGTCAAACATACGAAACATATCAAGCATACAAAATATTCGAAACATGTTAAACATCCGAAACATCCGAAAATTGTCAAGCACCCGAAACATGTCAAACATACAAAACATTCGAAACATGTCAAACATCCGAAACATGTCAATATACGAAACATTCGAAACATGTCAAACACCCGAAATATGTCAAATATACGAAACATCCGAAACATGTCAAACATCCAAAACATGTTAAACAGCCTAAACATGTCAAACATATTAGACATACGAAACATGTTAAACACCTGAAACATGTCAAACACCCGAAACATGTCAAACATACGAAACATCCGAAACATGTCAATCACTCTAAACATGTCAAACATACGAAACATCCGAAACATGTCAAAAATACGAAACATCTGAAACATGTCAAACACCCGAAACATGTCAAACATACGAAACATCCGAAACATGACAAACATACGAAACATCTGAAACATGTCAAACACCCAAAACATGTCAAACATACGAATCATTTGAAACATGTCAAACACCCGAAACATGTCAAACATACAAAACATCTGAATTATGTCAAACACCGGAAACATGTCAAACATACGAAACATCCGAAACACGTAAAATACTTAAAACATGTCCAACATACGAATTATTCAAAACATGTCAAACACCCGAAACATGTCAAACATACGAAACATTCGAAACATGTCAAACACCCGAAACATGTCAAACATACGAAACATCCGAAACTAGTCAAACACCCAAAACATTTCAAACACCCGAAACATGGCAAATAGACGAAAATGTCAAACATACGAAACATGTCAAACACTCGAAACATGTCAAACATACGAAACATCCGAAACATGTCAAACACCCGAAACATGTCAAACATACGAGACATCTGAAACATGTCAAACACCCGAAATATGTCAAACATACGAAACATCCGAAACATGTCAAACATACGAAACATGTCAAACACCTGAAACATGTCAAACATACGAAACATCCGAAACATGTCAAACACCCAAAACATGTCAAACATGCGAAACATCCGAAACATGTCAAACACTCTAAACATGTCAAACATACGAAACATTCGAAACATGTCAAACATACGAAACATCTGAAACATGTCAAACACCCGAAACATGTCAAACATACGAAACATTCGAAACATGTCAAACATACGAAACATCTGAAACATGTCAAACATCCGAAACATGTCAAACATACGAAACATCCGAAACATGTCAAAAACCCGAAAAATGTCAAACATACGAAACATCCGAAACATAACAAACACCCGAAACATGTCAAACATACGAAACATCCGAAAAATGTCAATTTTCCAAAACATGTCAAACATACGAAACATTTGAAACATAACAAAACATCTGAAAAATGTCAAGCACCCGAAACATATCAAGCATACAAAATATTCGAAACATGTTAAACATCCGAAACATGTCAATATACGAAACATCCGAAACATGTCAAACACCCAAAATATGTCAAACATACGAAACATATCAAGCATACAAAATATTCGAAACATGTTAAACATCCGAAACATCCGAAAATTGTCAAGCACCCGAAACATGTCAAACATACAAAACATTCGAAACATGTCAAACATCCGAAACATGTCAATATACGAAACATTCGAAACATGTCAAACACCCGAAATATGTCAAATATACGAAACATCCGAAACATGTCAAACATCCAAAACATGTTAAACAGCCTAAACATGTCCATATTAGACATACGAAACATGTTAAACACCTGAAACATGTCAAACACCCGAAACATGTCAAACATACGAAACATCCGAAACATGTCAAACACTCTAAACATGTCAAACATACGAAACATCCGAAACATGTCAAAAATACGAAACATCTGAAACATGTCAAACACCCGAAACATGTCAAACATACGAAACATCCGAAACATGACAAACATACGAAACATCTGAAACATGTCAAACACCCAAAACATGTCAAACATACGAATCATTTGAAACATGTCAAACACCCGAAACATGTCAAACATACAAAACATCTGAATTATGTCAAACACCGGAAACATGTCAAACGTACGAAACATCCGAAACACGTGAAATACTTAAAACATGTCCAACATACGAATTATTCAAAACATGTCAAACACCCGAAACATGTCAAACATACGAAACATTCGAAACATGTCAAACACCCGAAACATGTCAAACATACGAAACATCCGAAACTAGTCAAACACCTAAAACATTTCAAAC
>JAZGLO010005621.1:0-66039 GCA_036873155.1 Biomphalaria sudanica | reverse complement strand
AAGGTGCTTACAGTAATTCTTATATGGATATGTGTGTATAAAGTTCTAAAACATTTATTAACTTTTCAAAATCCCAGATACACTTTAAATTATGTGTTTTATCCACACAACAGGTCTATCATCTTATATGTTATTATAGTCACAAATGTCAAATATTCTGATTTTATAGAAACAGTCCGTGCAATTTTTCCTTTTATTGTTTTTCTTCTTTACATCAATCATAGCCACGACTTCCTTGACAATTGTATTTTGTAGCCGGATGTTCATGTTTTCCCTTTTTCCAATCCTGATGACGTCATTATACGTGTTTTGATATTCCAATATCGGACTTTATTTAAACCATTTATTAAATTAAGTTACTAATTTTGTATTTCATTTCTATAGAATTGAAAATAATTGACAAAAACAAAACATACAGTTTCTCTATATTAAGTGACTAAATCATCCCCAGTGGGAAGCATCAAAATCCTTCTTTTAACAACTGGCGTACTTTTCCTTTTGCTCGAGATAATTTTCTGCGCAATTCATGTGAAATTGGCACACGACAAGAAGAAAACTATCCCCTATAATATAGAAGTCTATATCATTCAACTGATTCATTGTAACATTTCCTTCATCTTGACAAGAGTTTCTTTTACATTCAACTTCAGAAATCTCAATAACACTTATTTACTTTCCAATTCTACAAAATTTACATCAATTACTTGTGAGATTTCTATAATATTTTATGCCTGAAGAATGCCGTAATTTGTTAAACAGTGACTGACGGTTGGCATCCTGATATTACGATGCTAGCCACTATTTCAATTGTTAAAAATCAAAACAGTTTATACATATATATATATATATATATATATATATATATATATATATATATATATATATATATATATATATATATATATATAATATATATATATATATTATATATATATATATATATATATATATTATATATATATATATATATAAATACCTGAAAGTAAGGTTTCACATCTGCTTTTTATATAAAGTATGCTGTAACGTTTTGGGTTATTTGCAAAAAATTCATAAAAAAAATAAAATATGTTAAGTCAAAATATTTTTAAAAATATACGTGGATCTATTTATTAATTGTGAATAATATGTTCCAATGACACTTACTTTTTAAAATGTTCATTTATTCCAAAAGTGCATTTTTTTTCACTTGGGTGTCAACCCCCTATCGGACCGCACCCTCCGCACTCCCAAAGTGACGCCACTGCAGTCGCATATTTTTGGAAAAATATCATCGACGAATTTATTGCTCTTGAACTTCGCAGGATGTCTGTTAGCTTTGTTTGCGAACATTGGGTGGCGACGCTCACTTCGTTGTTCTTACTCACGGAAGCACAGTCATACACCCTGCTCGACAATACGCCGCCTACATGAATGCTTCTGGCAAATAGCGGTAATATAGTCGACTAGTATCCTTATAAAAAAAAGCGCAAGAGAATGTCATTCGTTATGTAGTCTTGCTACCTTACGCTTGGTTTGAACAAAACAGAGTGATTTTTTTTTTATATACTTTTTTGTTTGTTTTTTTACACCAGGATAAACAAATATGCTGACATTTAACTTAAAGGGAAACTCCGATGGTTTTTGACAATTTTTTATATAATATGTGTTTTGATTTACAGAAAATGAATATATGATTTTTTTTTTTCTTTGCAATAATAACTTAGTATTTGATTTTTTTCCGACGTAATTTTCCTGCGCATCCAAAACAGTCAGACTTTCACCGGATTTTTTTTGACGTCACAAAGGTGTTTTAATCTATTGACTTATTGTATAACAGAAGACCATAAAGCAAAGTTTACATTCTTGTAAAAGAAATATATCTTCGTCTCTGCAGTTAGATCTAGATCTTGTAAGCAAATAAAAAATGCGCATTAAAAGAAGATTTACATGCTTGACTAACCACGGCAGTCTGCATTGTCTCGCCAGACCACTCAACACACAACAAATATTATCGCTTGGTTGTCTTGTCATGACCGACTACACATAGTCTCGACTATAACTGTATCATAACTCTGGACTAGGCCGTCACTAAGTCTAACAGCTACTGTAGAATGAAGCGATAAGATTGGTTAAATGTAGTTTTCTCTTTTAGTATTGTTTAGGGAAGTGACGTATGAACTAGCTTAAAACAAAATCTCATATAACCCCCGTTTTTTTTTTATTTTAGATGTCAAGAATTTACTGACTAATTTATTCAATATAAATGTTTCTAAGCATTTAAATAGAAAATAGTAAAATGTTTACTATTACAACTTTTTACGCAGAATTTAATATGTCAATAACTCAAATTTGAAAAACCATCGGAGTTTCCCTTTGAAATTTAACATTTAGAAAAGCGATTACGTCACAGCAACTTTTAAAAAGCGATTAAATCAAAGCTACTTTCAAAAAGAGATTAAATCACAGCTACTTTCAAAAAGCGATTAAATCACAGCTACTTTTAACAAACGAATAAATCACTGCTACTTTCAAAAGCGATTAAATCACAGCTACTTTCAATAAGCGATTAAATCACAGCAAATGTGAGCAAGCGATTAAATCACAGCTACTTTGAACAAGCGATTAAATGACAGCTACTTTCAACGAGGGATTAAATCACAGCTATTTTCAAAAAGCGATTAAATCACAGCTACTTTTCATGGCTGCCTGGTCGTGCGGTTTGCACGCTGGACTGTCGCTCAGATTTATCGATGGTCCCTGGTTCAAACCCTGCCCGCTCCCATCCCCCGTCGTCCTGCGGGAGGTTTGGACTAGGAAGTAAACTATCTTCAACTCTGAAGGAACATCCGAAACATGTAAAACATTTTACAAACATTTTTTTTTTACAAACGATTAAATCACCGCTACTTTCAACAAGTGATTAAATTACATCTACTTTCAATAAGCGATTAAATCACAGCAATTTTTAGAAAGCGATTCAATCACAGCTACTTTCAACAAGCGATTAAATCACAGCTATTTTCGAAAAGCGATTAAATCACAGCTACTATCAACAAGCGATTAAATCACAGCTACTTTCCTTTTTTTTTCCAGTCAGTACAATAACTACCCAGAGTATCCGACTACTTGCAATTACCTTCTGTGTAGTCCTAACGAGTGCTGTGTGGAGACTCACAGGGCGCCAGTCTGTGTGACCTTAAAAGTCTCGACCGAAACAGGCGCCACCAACCAATGTAATTGAACATAAGACATATAGATCTAGTATAATTACTTGTAGCTTATAATGAATGAATAAATAATAAATAACAGTATGATTTTGGAGGCGAGGTGGCTGAGCAGTAAAGCGCTTGGCCTCCGAACCGAGATTCTGGGCTCGAATCCCGCTATAGACTGGGATTTTTTATTTCAGGCCACCCAGCTCTAATGAGCACCTGACATTGTTGTGGAAAAGTAAAGACGGTTGTGCTGGCCACTTGACACCCTCATAAACCGTACGCGAAAGAAACATATGACCTTTACTTCTTTGCCCTATAGAGCGCAAGGTCTGAAAGGTTAGAAAGGGAAACATGATTTTAATTATAGTTTAGCAGTCATAGACTATTGTCTGTAATGCTTTATTCTCATTAAATTTTAATTGTATAAAAAAAAACAATCACCCATTAAGATTTTAATACTTTAGTAACAAATTGAATCGAATTAAGATCTTTAGATGTAAGTAAACGTCCTCATCTTAACGTGAATCTTAGCATTAGAATGAGTACTGAAAAACTTCTTTCAGCAGGTTCAGGGTGGATCCCCTGTACCAAATGTTTACCGATTTATGAGCTTAATAAATTTATTCTCCCGTAAAGAGCCTTAAAAAAATAAAGTTTAAAATGGGATTAGACGGGACAATATTTACGAATTTTCCTCTAATCAGAGCTTGGGAGCTTAATTTATCAAAGAAAATATACTAGGTCAACTTGAGTCAATAAAGAAGGAGACAGCACTAATCAATATTATTATGCGACATCCAAAGCACCTGTCGAGCAAATACATCTGCAATGGGCTTGATGGTCTTTGTATTAAGAAAGACGTCTTGACAGTGTCTTTTTTTTTTAATCTCCCAAAATCGTCAACAAAAAGCGATGTACGACAGACGATAGAAATTCGACCATTCTGACTTTAGAAAGTCGAAAATAAACATGTAATCATAGACGTTATGAAATTTCAATATCAAAAAGTTTTCAATTGATATTATCGCAGACGTCTGTCGCGTAATCGATATACCTTTCACAGGCTACACTTTAAAGATAAAACAACGTCTCCTAAAATAGTTTATTTTTCTTTTAATACATGCTATAATTTTTATTTTACGTGGTTAATATTCAAACGGATTAATACCTAAAATGCAATACTTTTTTCCCTTAAAATATAAACTTACCGGCCTCTCCAACTACGTACATTCGCTATACAAACATTTCCCTTTCTCCCAGAAAAGTGCGCACCAAATATGTATGAGAAATTCTACTTTAGATTTTACAGAATTGTGCTTGTTTATCACATAACTTAATCGTGTTCCTTTTTTTTTCTTTAACTAACCACGGAGACCTAATATTCTCGTATTTAAACTAAGTTGTGTGAGATTTTCTGAAGATTTTTCTTAAAAAAAAAAGAATTTTTATACAATTCCAATAGTTTTATCATGCAAAACGATTTTAGCTTGACCATTTTAATAATTAATAAATCGTCGGTTATTGTTTATTTGTTCTGTGCTAGACAGAAAGATAGACAGTTGCAAAGTAAATCACTATTGTGTACATTTTCTCATGCCTGTATACCAGACCTTAGGTACAACGTTTCTTTTGCAGTGTTCTGCGCTCGCTTTAAGAAATGTGCTGACCCAGGTGATTGTCCAACCGCTGCTCCTTGCTGTGTACAAGCTTTGGAACATACAAAACTATGGATCTGGTTAGGCTTAGGATATGACAGCAGCTACATTTACGGCTCCAGCTACGGCTCCAGCTATGGATACAAAAATGCCATTGATAAGACACCACTAAAAGAAGGGTACTGCCTTGCAATTGCTGGCACTGATAAATGTACGTAAATATTCTTGACAATCTACTGCATATTGTAGGAGTACTTCAAAAGGTCTTAATGTCACATCCTTTGTCTCCCATTAAAAAGTATATAATTTATCCAAAAGAAAAAAAAAGTCACTGCTTGAACTAAATACTAATTATGTAACTATTTCCCTGACATTAAAGCTCGACAGACATTTTCTACGTCACAGCGGGACAACGGGCTCATTAATTTGATACTGACCAGCAATGACCACGACAGCTTGGATATTCTTGTGTGGTTTCCTTAAACGTCCAATCTGGGGGGTTGTTAGGTCTTGACCCTTAATTAGAACATTCTTTCTTTCGACGACCCGCACAGTTGTTTACCTAAACATATGTTCAAAGACTTCCTGAAGGATCTGGTCACACATAACCTTAACCCATGTTACTGAGCCTTCTCTATCTAGTCATTCTTTCTTTCGACGACCCGCACACTTGTTTACCTAAACATATGTTCAAAGACTTCCTGAAGGATCTGGTCACACATAACCTTAACCTATGTTACTGAGCCTTCTCTATCTAGTCAATCTTTCTCGTGGTGGTTGGGGGAAAGAGTCTGGGGAAAAAAAATATTCCATTTTTTTTAAATCTATCATCCATTAGTTACTAAGAGAAAAATAATCGCTCTATAAGTTGTGTAAAGGATGTAGTGACGTCATATAACATTGTAATTTTCACAACAGTTTTGAGAGATAGTTTATATTTGTGTTTCTTGTATAAGGTCTCAATGAAAGAAAAGTGAAAATAGATCTAGAACTTCCCCTTCTTTTCCTCAGTGTGTTATCTTCCCCTGTCTGGGTCTGAGATTGCCAACTGTCCATGTAAAAGTCCTTTAAAAAGTGATACAAAACTTGATCCGTTTGTTGCAGGTATCGTAGAACTGAATATTTATATTCAATTATAGGTCATTTCATTAGTTTAGGTTATTTCATTATATTTGGTCATTTCACTAGTTTAGGTCATTTCATTAGTTTAGGTCTTTTTATTACTTTAGTTGTTGTTTTTTTTATAAATTTAGGTTATTACATTACTTTAGGTCATTCCATTAGTTTAGGTTATTTCATTAGTGTAGGTCATTTCATGAGTTTAGGTCACTTTATTAGTTTATGTCATTTCATTAGTTTAGGTCACTTAATAAGTTTAGGTCATTTCGTTAGTTTAGGTTATTTCATTAGTTTAGGTCATTTCATTATTTTAGGTTATTGTATTATATTTGGTCATTTTATTAGTTTTTATCATTTCACTAGTTTAGTCATATTTTTAGTTTAGGTGATTTTATTAGTTTTTTTTATCATTTCACTAGTTTAGGTCATTTTTTTTAGTTTAGGTCATTTTATTAGTTTAGGTTATTTCATTAGTTTAGGTCATTTCACTAGTTTAGGTCATTGCATTACTTTATGTCATTTCATTAGCTACGTTATTTCATTAGTTAGAAACATTTTACTGGTTAACGTCATTTAATTAGTTAAGGTTATTTCATTAGATAAGGTCATTTCATTAGATAAGGTCATTTCATTAGTTAAAGTCATTTCATTAGTTAAGGTCATTTTATTTTCATATGAGCGCCACCTTGAGTCTAAGAATCATTACCTAGGATAAGAATAAAATTTACTGATAATGAAAACTTGCTTTTAAAGTTATAATATGTATCAAGTGTTATTAACTATTGAAGCTAATAATAATAATAATAATAATTATAATAATATCTTTTATTATCCGTGAAGAAATTTGTGCATTAAACATAACTGAACATTAAAAGAGCATACGTATTATTCTATGGCCTCGTACAGTCGCTAAGCGACTATGTTTCATCTCAGATGAAAGCCTGGGCATTAGCTGTGGTCAAAACGATGTCGCCCACACATCATTTCCCGCTCGCCACGCAGCTGATGTATCCAAAGGAACGGCAGTGCCGATACAGTTTGGGGTCAGCGGCGTCGCAGGTTCTGCCAGAGTGTAGCGCTGGGTACTGCAAACTGCCTTAGGGTCGCCAGCTCCTGATTTTTCCTCAAGGTTGACTCCCGAAGCCTTTCTCATGATTGGGTAAAGCTGCAAGGCAACAGAGGTTTGAATTCAGAGGTTTCTTTCTCCTAGGTGGGTAGCCAGCCATGACTAATGAGCCCCTCCTTCCCGAAGCTTACAGGTTGAGGCGCCAGTTACTCGCCTTTGCCCCTTCTCCTGTTAGTTAGAACAGTTCCGCCGGACTCAATATCTGAACCACACGTGAAGGGCAGGATTTGGACAAGTTGTCAGAAGTTATGTGAGACGCATGCCAATAGGAAGCATTTTATAGGTAGCTCTTCACTGCCAAAAGAAAATCATTTTTAAATTAAGCTCTCACGGCCAGAGAAAAATGTTCACATTGTTTTAGAAGCATAGACATGAACGTGGACGCAGTCAATACTAGCTTTTCGTCACGCAGCCAGACAAGCACAATAGTCATTCCGTCTGTCAGTCTGTTTTTGGGTGGATTTATTTGACACATTTTTCTCCTTCTTCCCATTCTCGGTTCAAGTTGAAATTACGCATAATTGTTCATTGTCAGTGACAACACATGACTCAATCAAAAAACTAAAAAAAACTGGTTAATAACTGGCGATAATTACTTAATTTTGTTTTGTATAGAAACAGGGTAGACTGAGCGATATAGCAGCAAAAAGACAGCCGTGTCCCTTCAATCGATGTAAGCTTTGTTTTGAAAGAAAGTATTGTTGTGTAAATTGTTACGTTTCTCTCCCAATCAGGCCTTCTGTAAACACTGCTAAGCAACAACACAACACATCAAGAACTTCTGTAAACACTGCTAAACACAACACAACACATTAAGAACTTCTGTAAACACTGCTAAACACAACACAAAACATCAAGAACTTCTGTAAACACTGACTAAACACAACACAACACATCAAGAACTTCTGTAAACACTGCTAAACAACAACACAACACATCAAGAACTTCTGTAAACACTGCTAAACACAACACAACACATCAAGAACTTCTTTAAACACTGCTAAACAACAACACAACACATCAAGAACTTCTGTAAACACTGCTAAACACAACACAACACATCAAGAACTTCTGCAAACACTGCTAAACAACAACACAACACATCAAGAACTTCTGTAAACACTGCTAAACACAACACAACACATCAAGAACTTCTGTAAACACTGCTAAACAACAACACAACACATCAAGAACTTTACCACAAGGCTCCAAATAATCTAGTACTTTAATAAGGGTCAAATCAAACAGCCAATACGACACAATTGGCAACACAATCAACTGCTACAACGTTAGACTGTATACCACTGTACTAAACTCATCAACTCTACTGTCTCTTCCTGGACTCGTACGTTTCAATGGAGGACTGCACCAGGACCGACTTCATGGCTGACTAACAGTCCCGGTCTCAACGCTCTCCGGTCTTGAACTGCCGCTTTCTTACACACTGTATCTCTCGTCTGCGCAGACCTACGATCAGGTGACAATAACACGGGCGCTATTGACGTGCAAAGTTCATGCCAGTACTGTCCCTTGCTTTTTAATATAGCACGCTAAACTGTATTACTGGCCTGTTTCACCTATGTCAGCTAATCACACACAGTTAACCCTTTTGCGTCGCGAATAGGGTTATAACAATATCATTTGTATTTAGAGTTCATCTTTATTTCAGCAGGCGTTTTCACGTCTCATCAATAAGTTTGACTTTTAAAATATTTTCAGAATCACACATACACACACACGCACGCACACACCATGAAGAAAAAAAAAACAATGATAGATACAGATGACAAGTCGTCATAAGTACCCACACAGTAATAAAAATGTCTAAATGTCTTGAAGCTTGGCTTTTCGAAATGTACCATTAAGATAAACCTATCGCCTTAGAAAGACCTTAGGGCAATCGCTTTTACCATATATGCTTAGAAAAATACAAACATCGTGTCGCAAGCTCTAACTTTCTGGCAGGACAATGCACGCCATTTTGGTTAAGGTAATCATTATCCTTTCATAGAAACTTGTCATGGGGGCTTGGTGGCTAAGTGTTGAAGAATGACTTCCGAAACCGCGGGGTCTAGGGTTCAGTTTAGAGACGATAGAATTGAGTACGACGCTTAGAGCGGACTACGACTCGATACAGTTAAGAAGACTTAAGTTCAGAGAGATATATTGAATTCAAGTATAATTCAGTGAAGTGCAGATATTGTACGTCACTTGTGCTCAGTGACCAATCCCTAGAGTTTATTTTAAATCGCGTTATCAGAAACTGAAATTGGAGCTCTTAAGTTTTGGGCATTTATTTATATTGTTAAAACGATTTATTTATTTAGCCAGAAGACAACATATTTCTATCATACACATCTGATTTAATACGTCTATTTTTCAGGCGGTCTGTATTTTAACGGTTCAGTCTATGCTTCTGATTGGTGTTACCTTTGGGCAGCTGTATGTATATTTATGTGTGTATTTAAATAAACTCTATATTGATACGTGAATAAAATTTGGCTACCTAGAACTTAAACAACATTCACTGATTACGTATATTATAACCAAACGAGACATTTAACAACAAATATTTAATCTAAGAAGAAAAAAAAATATTTTTACAATACACACATCTCTATGACGAGCCGCGGTGGCTGAGTGGGCACTTGACTTCCAAACCTGGAGTCATGGGTTCGAATCTCGGCGAAGACTGTGATTTTGAATTTAGGGATTTTTAGGGCGCCCTTGAGTCCTTCAGTCCTTGAGTAAAGGCGGTTGGTCGTTGTGCTGGCCACGTGACACCCTGCTCGTTAACGACTGATTGTAATCTGTCCTGTAGATAAACAGTCTGAAAGAGGAACTTTACTTTGACACATCTTTTATGAAGAAACTAGCCAGTGGTGTAAAAAAAAAATATTGTCTATACTGCACCTTTCATTCTATACGCACGCCTGTTATGGTCCAAGCTATTGTATGGGATGTTTCCTTGCTAATCCTAAGTCAGCAGAAATAACACGATCCAGTGTCGGGCTTCAAGTTAAAATACTTAGTCTATGAATAGTTCGTCTAGTCATTTAGGCCACACTCTGAATTGAAAATTAAAAAACAAAACAAAACAAAGCTCATTGAAAAAAAAACAAAAACATATCAAAGTGAAAGAACTCCGCACTTACAACTATATATCTCTATAATGTATAAGTTATTTTCCTCTTTTAAATTCAAACAAAATAATTAATCACCAATAATTAATTAACTAATTCGTGAATTTTTTCCATTGAATCATATTATGTTAGATACAATAAGTAATAGCTTAAAGTTTCAGCTTGATCCTAGAATGGATGTAGAAAAAAAAAACGTGTACAATTGTCTAAGAGTACCTAACCCTATATCTTTGTTAGGAATACTGAAGGATTATTTTCCCTTGCTGATATCAAACAAAATAGTTATTTACCAGTATTTAAAGACAACCTGCACCCATTAAACCACTGTTACATAAGATCTGAACAAAGTGGTCGTCTCCTTCCCATTAGAACTAAAACAGAAAGATTTAAAGACTCCTTTATCCCACTTTCGGTCAGAGTGTTACAAGATCATCTGTCGTCATCGAGAAGTACATAGAACTCGAATTTATAAAGCGCTGGTTGTAAGTGTGTATGTGTTTCGTGTGTGAATGTTGTTCGTATTAAAATCTATATTGTTATTGTACAGTAGTTACGCTGAGGTTGTAAATTGTAGTCAAACTAAATTTCCATTTGATGGGATCTATAAAAATTACCTTATCTTATCTTATCTTATCTTATTTAATTGACTAATTGGTTATTTATTTATTTTATTTATTAACCCACGGGGTCTACGTCAATGAATAATTGTCTAAAGTTTCAATTTGATCCGAGAATGGGTGTGGGAGAAATGATTTTTTCAAACTTTTTACCAGACAGACAGACATGCAGACAGAGGGATTTGATATAAGCTTTGTATAGTTTCTATCTTTGCTTCATAGTCAATACCAGAGCTACCCAAGTGACCAGAACTATCTGAACCAACAGCCCGAGTCTCTAGCTTGTAATGACCTGCAGTGTAAAGTGGACGAGTGTTGTGTTGAGACTTACAGATCTGCCCAATGTGTAGCTCTTGTTAAAAATACCAACGGTCAAGGTAACACATTTTCTCTATATTAACGTATTAAAATTACTTATTTTTTCAGAATCATAAACTCATTTTTAGCGTGCCCCGAAATGGGAATAGACGCTTTTAGTTTTGTGTGGTCTATCTGTCCGTCGGTCCATCCGTCCGTCCCGTTTAATTCTCGTAAATTATAAAAGATATTCAAAATATGACATTATGCTATTTTAGGCCATTCAAAGTTCTGATGCTTTTTTTATCTGCAAAAAGAAAAATTTAATTTTTTAAATTAACTGTGTAAGCAGTTTTTTTCATAAAAATACACCATTCTTAAAACTATTCAGTATTAATAGTAACAAACATGGGATGCTATTTAGTAAGGAAGACGACCATTACCATATTTTTTACACATTTATGTAAACGGTTTTAGATTTTTTTGTCCATAGTTTTTTTTTTCTATTTTGTTTTTTACAATTGTAATGCTTAGTTATGTAAGTTATGTATGTACTATTGACTACATTTACAGACAAAAACACTTATATTTCTAAAGAGAAACAATTTATTTAGTATGCATATAAGTTGAACATAATTTAAAACAACAATTAAGAAGTAGTCACTCGTATCCTGAGAAATCTGCTGCTCCGTACTACAACACGGGAGGCTGGACTAAAGGAGTGGAGAATCCTTTTTTTTCCCGTAAAAGTTTTTGGCTTTGAATAAGAGATTGACGCTTTACAGAACAATTAGATAATCATAATAAGACACCTGTTAGGTCAAGGTTCACATTGAACTTCTCCATCCCTTTCACCTATTCCTTGCCCTGTTGGGGCACCACAAAAGATATGTAAACCTTCTTCCTCCTTTTTTTTTCTCTGTTATTTGCCTTTGATATAATTTCATTCTCTATTCTTTCTGAAAATATTGAAAGCTGCCTTTTTACCTGCTTTTGTGGACCACTTCGAAGGGGCGATTTTGAGTTTGTGTTTCCACACAAACTCTCTTTGTAATCTTGTTTTTTTTTTTCATTTTCAGCGTTTTGTGCTCGTCCGAAGAAATGTTACAGAAGCTCCAACTGTCCGACGACAGCCCCATGTTGTGTCCAGGCACTGGACTCTACATTCGCCAGAACAAATCTTAGACCTCAATCTTACTATGACAACATATACGCTCAGTATTATGGTCTTAACTATAGAAACAGTTATAGCAACAGTTATGGCAACAGTTATGGCAACAGTTATGGTAACAGTTTTACTAAAACATTTGGATTCGGTAAAGCGAACGATATTTCCACGGAGTCATTGAGTTTGAAAGAAGGATATTGTCTACCTGCGGCTTCTGATAATAATGGTGAGTAATCCTGTTGTTAATATAATGAAACTCTACGTCATCGTAGAAATGTTATAGTAAGATCAAGGGCGGACCTTTCATTCACTCCTGTCATTTCTTATCTGATATAATTTTCACTACGACACGACCATGTTTTAGTCCGGTTAGCTAGTTATAGGAAGCTGTCCACTTATACGAGGAGCCTTCTAATACAAACAAGAGTCAGTGAAATTGTTTACTGGTGTTGAAAACGTTTTCTGGTATCACTTTCTATCAGCTACCTTTTACCGACAATTAAACTTTGGATTCAACATTTAAGACTAAGACTAAGACTGCTTTATTGATCCTTACAGAAATTTGTTGTGATTACAAGGACTCTTTTCTTATATAAAGACAACACAACAGAAAATTACACATAAATACAACAGACAACATAAAAAGTTCATTCAGCGACTACACACAGGTATCTTGGTGTATTTCATATTCCCTGATCAATGAGTGGCGGTGATAGAGTCTGACCGAGTGAGGTACGAACGAGTTTTGTACCGCTCCGTTCTTATTTTGATTGACAGCAGTCGCCCACTTCGAGACGACCTGACGTAGTTCTGATGGAGCGGGTGGCCGTTGTCTTCCAAGATGTTTTCGATTTTTCTTAGGCACTTTTGTTCAAAAAGTTCCTTTAAATGTGGTAATGTTATGAGTGTAATTTTTTTATGCTTTTTAAATGTTGTTTTCTGGACGTCGCAACAGTTAGATGAGGAGTAGCCTTGCCAACAAGTTATTCCGTATGTTAGCAGATTTTGTATAGTCGCGCCGTAAAAAGTCTCAAGGATCTTCTTGTTTAGTTTAAAGCTACTGAGTTTGTATAGAAAAGGAGTCGCTGGGCTGTTTTCTTTGTCAGAGTTCCAAGGTGGTCTTCTCATGAAAGCTTGTTGTTGATGATAACGCCTAGATAGTTATATGGTTTACTTGTTCTATAGATGTAGTGTTTCTTTGCAGTTCACGTATAGTTTGTTTTTTCTGTCTAAAATCTATTATAAGTAATTTAGTTTTTGTGACATTCAGTTCTAGAAAGTTGTCGGTGCACCAGTTTGTAAACTCTTCTATCGAGCTTCGATACGGAGTTTCGGCTCCTGAAATGAGACCAACTATGGCAGTATCATCAGCGAATTTAACACACTGAATTAGTTTTCCCGTTTTAGACCTTCAAGGATCAGTACGACAAATGATATTAATGTCATCTGTTTCTTTGGCCAACGGTAAATAAGCAGGATATCATGTGGTCAGCACAACGACCAATTCATTTTCTTTCATTACCAAAAAGGCAGGTATCCATTGGAGTTGGGGCGACTCAGGGGCATACCTAAAAATTCCCAAATTCAAAATCTAAGTCGTCAACAAGATTTGAACTAAGGACCACAGGTTCGAAAGCAAAGTGCTTAGCCACTCTGCCACAGTGCCACCCCCCAAAACGTAAAGTTCTTCTTTCAGACTTTGCGATCAATAAGGCAAATAGTGTTAATGTCATCTGTTTCTTTGACCTTCGGTAAACGAGCAGGGTGTTATGTGGCCAAAACAACGACCAACCGATTTTACTTTACCGAACTAAAGCCAGATACTCATTAAAGTTGGGGGAACTCAGGGGCGCCAAAATTCAAAATCCCAGTCTTCACCAAGATTCATACCCAGGACCACATATCAGAAAGCTAATTGCTTTACCACTCAGCCTCTGCTCCCTAGTGATATGAAGTGTGCAGGGTAAAATCTGATTCCAGACCTGAACCATGTCTCTGTCTTTCTCATATGTCTAAGGATCTGCATTCGACTAAAAATTCCTGTTGTACTCTTGTTAGTGGCTGTATCTTAGTCAATCTTAGTTGCCTCTAAAACTTTCTTGGTCATTGTCTAAGAGTTGTGTCTAAGACTCTTGGAACTCTAGGCCTATAGAAGCTTGTCTCTATCTGCCTGTCTGATCAAACTTCTGTCTTGCAAAGATCCAAACCGATATAAATTATGGTGTCCCTATTACCGATGGCTCATATCGCAAGGCGCACAGATTAGAAGGGAGGCCAATGGCTGAGCACTCCTGGGAAACTCCCCTATATCCCTTCTCTGTACACATCAGTCGTTCAGGTTTCCGCCATAAATAGGATCATTTGAGGAACGGTGTTTGGATAGTTACATGTTTGCTGGGGATTTCTTCCATCCCCTCAAGTGCAATGGACTCTGCCCTTTGCCACCGAAACAGGGGTTATTGTTAGCTTCCCTATTGGCCTAATCGTCTCCTGTAACGACTGTTTTCACCGAGCGCCACGGTGAGGCTGAGAAGCTTCGCTTGGGTGTCTAAAACTTGCATCTTCGATAGTAACCGACTGTAAACTAGGTTAAAATTGCCTATTCGTCACCCTGTTCTACACATCAAGCACTTCCCGGTTTAGTCTTCTCAACTGATCCATGTGTCTTTTCACTTTAGAAACTTGTGCCACCTTAGAAATTTGTGCCACCTTAGAAACTTGTGCCAACTTAAGGACAGGGGAAGAGGTTCCCTTCATATGTGTCATGCTTTCTAGACTGTCATTTGGAGGTGCCGGGCTCAAACACTACCCTCTGCCATTCTCCGTTGCCCTAAGTAGTTTTCGTCTATGGTGTAATTATCTACCGAATCTTTAGAGCACCCGAAACATGTACGCTAAATTGAACTTTAATGTTACCAACAAAAAAAAAGTCCAGATTTAATATATATATATATATATATATAGGTCTGTGCTTTGAAACTTAAGACTGCCATTCTGAGGTGCCTAGATGATCACAAAAATTGTAATACAGATTTAAAATAGCTTATCAGCACTAACAATATTCTGTACACCGGATACATCGACAAGATTGGTATTTATAGCTTTTTAGTCCACATATGAAAATCTATAATATACCTAAACAGATTTAATCTATTATAAAAATTTAAGCTTGCACTCTAAGGTTTTTGAAAATTTCTATCTAGAAAAATAAAATAATTTGGAACAAAATAAGCTTTTGTTTTATTATGTTAAATTATATTTTAAAATTGTTAGCGTTAAGTTTGATGATTATTGTGTATGAAACACTATCTGCTATGTTACTTATGTTGTTGTTTTTTTTCATTGTTTGTTGTTGTTAGCTTGTTTTCGGCCAGTTTCCTGGGTTGGTACTGATTCTACACCATCATGTCCTTGCTCAAGTGCGTCAAGTGTATGCAAGTTATTTTTAGACCCATTCCCCTTTGGTATGTATATAAATGTTTACTTATATGAACTAGCTCTAGAGAGAAAGGTCAAGGAGATCTCAAGAGACAGAAAAAAACGTGTCCAACGCAAAAAGACTGGCTCATCCAACCTAGGTCCTAGGTTCAAATCTTGGTGAAGACATGGATTTTAAGTATCGTGATTATAAGGGCTCCCCTGAGTTCAACCATCAATAATGGGTACCTGACTATTTGGGGGAAAAAAGCCGTTGGTCGTTGTGCTTCCCAAATGACACCCTGCTCGTTAACCTTTAACAACGATCTGTCTTATAGATCGCAAGGTCTGAAAGCAGAACTTTTCTTTACTTTTAAGCATATACTGTTTGAACCTTGCCATGCAAACCGCCATCCAAGATAGTGCAGAAGGTGCGCACTATTAGACACTAGACTGAGAAGGATGCTGACATTCGAGATGAGAGAACGATTCCCGCCCAAATCTAGAACCTATATGTGTGATGTCCACGTGTAAATAAACATCTGTATCTCGTTGAGACGCCTCTCTTCAGTTATTACAATACGTTTAAGAATAAAAGGATTCCACTATATAAAAAAACTAGAATAATAGAACAGTTCTCAGGCTATACATATTTTGTTTCATAATTAGGCGGAACAACCTCTCTATTTTTATTATCTTCCAATATTTTTACAGCCCATAAAATTATAAAATTTAGCATCTTTGACACGGAATTAGAATGACCCAGTTTTCGCCATCCCCTTACACGCACAAACATACACATACACACAAACACACACACATACAAACATATATATATATATATATATATATATATATATATATATATATATATATATATATATATATATATACTTTTGGCACCTAAATTCTAGTATCCCTTTTCTTCCCCATCCCGCCCCCGACTCCTTCTTGGAATAGAGTATTATCATATATATTCTAAAAGATAACTTGAATAACTTCTTTTGTGAACATATACATATATATATATATATTTGTCTGTGATCAACACTTTTTTCTCCGTAAAGATAGGGACTACATTTTATTACAACTGTCAACCAAATGTCCATGTTTGTAGTGCAGATTAATGAAATATATTTCAACCAAATGTCCATGTTTGTAGTGCAGATCAATGAAATATATTTCAACCATATGTCCATGTTTGTAGTGCAGATCAATGAAATATATTTCAACCAAATGAAGCAAAAAAACATTAAAATTGTTTCTGTAATATATAAAAGTGCTTTGGGAAAAAAAGCGACATTTGGCCTTTGAAATATATTCAATATGAAAATGTATAAATTTAATATTAGGTTTATCTATTGTTCAGGCTTCTGCGCGGTGTTGATGCTTGTAGATAGATCTAGTGTAGATCTACGTCTGACTGGAGGTAATACCGAACTCAAAAACTACTTCAGTAACACCGGCGAAAAGCCGAAACAAACAAAATATGTAGTCGACGCTGATGCTGTTTACAAATCCATTTAATTACTAAGAAGGGAATCGTCCTATGTCAGCTATGTCCGTTAATCCGTATCTATATTCTACTGCTCTACACAAAGCATCCTCTTTCTAGCGTCACTAAGAGCGTTCTTGTTTTTTAAAGATCTGTCACGTCATTTGTCGCTAAGTAAAACTTTACCCTTATTCCCGAAACAAATAACTAATTCCTAATCATGTCATAACAACTCCTCCCCCTCCCGCTAAAAAAAATTGCCAGTCAATTTTTTATCTACTGTCTTAGTCTTACATTGTGCAAGGGCCAAAATGTAGGGAAACATAAAAGACAACACAACTTGAGTCTTGATTTCGGTTTCAACTTCTTCATCATTGTCCCAAACTCAAGTTGATCTGAACACATATTTCCCTCAACTGTCACCAAGTGCTACTGTCCAATGTGATGTGCCACAGGTGACCGCAGACATAGGTGTCTAGCTATACTTTATCACATCACGTTCCAGAGGTTCCACCACTTTCCCTCACACGTCAGGACAGACATTTTACCTAATATGACAAATTGACATTTATCAATAATCATTCTCCCACTATACACCTAACGTTCGTTCGGGCATTTACAAGTGTATTTTATTTCCTCTCTCCACTTACTTGTCCCATCGCGACCTAACTCTTTACTGATGTATGATCATGATCCACAACAAGAAATAACTTATAAAACTTACTTTCCCTTGGTATCAATACCTCGTCGCCTTATAAATGCCCTATCTATTCATACCTCCATACATACAATTCATACATATTCATACATAATAAATAACTAACATGAGTCAATCTAATACTAACTAATACTACAACAACATAATACCCAACTGATTATGACTACTAGCCAACTCGATTACTTAAATTAAAACAAAATCAACTGTGTTCAAGTTATATCCCATATCTCAACGTAACTCGAGACAGCATGTCCGCCACTATATTGATACTTCCGCTTATTGCCTTTATTTCAAATTTGAAATTCTGTAGTATCAGGAACCATCTACATATTCTCCCATTCTTCATGCTTTTCTGTTGCATGAACTGGAGAGGTTTATGATCAGTGAGCAAACAAAATTCTTTGCCCAACAAATAACTTTCCAACTTTGTCACCACCCATACTATTGCCAGAGCCTCCCTTTCCACTACACTATATCTTCTCTCCGCTTCTGACAGTTTCCTGCTGACATACGCTATTGGATGCAGGCACTCATATTGTTGCATTAAACATCCCCCTATAGCGTTCCCTGACGCATCCGTTGATACGTAGAACACTTTCTCCTTGTCCGGCAGTCTTAGTATCAGATCAGTTGAGAAAACCTTTTTAATCTTTTCTATTGCATCCCTGCACTCCGAGTCGCATGTAACTTTCTGTGGTTGCCCTTTTCTCAGCAAATTATTTAGCGGGTTCACAATTTCTGCCATGTTCCTGATAAATTTCCTGTAATAGTTTACCAGCCCTAACAAACTCTTAACCTGCTTCTGAGTTGTAGGTGTCTCCAGTTCCAATATCTTTTTAATGTTTTCTCCCACGGGACTGATGACGTTGTTTTTAACCCTGTGACCTAAGAATGTTATTTCTTCCAACCCAATTTCTACTTTCTCAGCCTGTATGGTCAAGCCGTTCTCTTGTATTACTTTAAAGATATCTCTAATACCTTTTACATGGTCATCCCAATTCTCATGAAATATACATATGTCGTCCAGGTAACATATGACGTTCTGCCTATTACCTATAACCGTTGCCATCATCCTGTTAAACTTAGCAGGGGCGTTTATCAGTCCAAAGCTCATACAGTTCCATTGGAACGTCCCGTACGGCGTCGTGAATGCTGTGTATGGTTTCGCCCTCTCAGTCAGTGGCACTTGCCAATATCCCTTCGTTAAATCCAGCTTAGTGAAGATTTTAGCATTCGATAGTTTGTGCAATATATCGTCGATATTTGGCATAGGATACGGATCGAATTCCGTTATTTTATTCAACTTCCTGTAATCCACACAAAGTCTGATATCTCCATTTTTCTTCTTTACTACCACTATTGGTGAAGCGTATGGAGAGACTGAAGGTTCTATAATCCCCAGCTTCAACAAACTGTCTATTTCCTTCTTCACCTTTTCTTGTAGATGTAATGGAACTCTGTACGGTCTCATGAATATGGGCTTATCCTCCATTAACTTTATATCATGGCTGATAACGTTCGTCTTCCCCGGTAAACTCGAAAAAATTTCTTTGAATTCGTAGACCATGTTTTTTATATCTCTTGCTTTCTCCTGCGACAAGTTCTCCAAGTTCAGTTTTTCCCATGTTTGATTCTTATTCACTTCCAGCAGCGGTATATCTTTAATATCGTTGTCGTTGTTCTCCTCTTCTATTAACACTAGTAAACATTCTTCTGTCTGTTCTTCAAGTGTTTCCTCTATATCTCTTTCCATATATCTTTTCAAATTGTTGATGTGGTGTGTTCTTACTTTACCATTAATGTCTACTTTGTAATTCACTGCGCTTGTCTTGTCAGTAATTGTGTACGGCCCTTTCCATTGCTTGCCTATCTTGTTCTTCAAATCATTCACCAGAATCAGAACTTTATCTCCGATCTCTAGAGTTCTCATTTGTCTTTTTTCGTTCACCCTCTCCCGTGTATTGTGTTTATATCTGGAGCTGTTGTCATAAGCTTCCTTCCAGATTTGCTTCAGATCTAGTACTGCTTCCTCCTCTTCTGTTTCAATGACGTTTGTTATAAAACTCTCCTTAAAGATTTGTATTTCGTCCCGCGGTTTTCGTCCATAGACTAGTTCGTAGGGTGAGAATTGTGTGGCTTCGTGTACATTATTCCTGTGTGCAAAAAGTACGAAATTGATGTACCGATCCCACTGACTCTGGTTGTTCCGAACAATTTTGGCCAAAGCCCTTTTAAGATCCCCGTTGAACCGCTCACAGGTCCCGTTTCCTTCTGCGTGGTAAACTGATGACGTCATATGCCGCATGCCTGCCTGCTCCATCCAATTCTTAAATTGTTCCGACCGGAACTGAGATGCGTTATCCGTCAGCAATATCTTCGGCATCCCGTATCGGGTTATCCACTTTTGTGTTAGGCCATTAATTATGTTCTCCGTGTCTATATTAGACAATGCCACCGCTTCCGGGTACCTAGTGAACATGTCGATTATTGTTAGTATGTATCTGCTGTTACTTTCCGTTTTAGTCAATGGACCTATAATGTCGATGGCTATTTTCTGGAAAGGTTCCGTTGGTTCGTCCATGGCCTGCAACGGTGCCTTACCTAGCCGTCCCTTAGCTTCTTTCTTTTGACATATGTCACATGAGCCTACGTACTTGGCAATAGTGGTTTTCATGTTCGGCCAAAAGAAATGCCTGGACAGGTTTTTGAAACACTTCTTTGTCCCGCTATGTGCCGCCATGTTATTGTCGTGTACAATCACAAGCGCGTCTTGCCAATACTTCTGGGGAAGTACCAATTGTTTCACTTTCCTCCCATTCAGCATTGTCTGTCTAAACAGTATATCACTTTCAAATTTGAACTTTTCCATTGGATTATTATTCTTCTTGTCTTCCACCCTGGCATATATCCTCCCAACTATGTTATCCAACTTTTGCTCCTGTGCAAACCTGGGTATTTCCTTTGTTTCTTCCAAGTCCTCCTGCTCTTCTTTAATTGAATCATTTTCTTTCATTTCTGCTAGTTGGTTGTTCTCGAGTCCGTTTCCCCTTGGTTGTTCCATCACCTCCGTCGATTCACTCTCTATGCTATTTTCCTGCGCCTCTGCTTTCCTTATCCCCTGCGCTCTTGTCATTACCATGTTGCTCTCGTATGGCGTAGTGTCCGTGTTCTGGTTCATCTGTTTATACTTGTTTTGCCATGCTGCTAGCTCCTCTGCAGTGCACTCCTTCACTCCTGGTATATTGCCAATTAACATGTCTTGTCTCATCTCGGGCATTGCGACTCCCTCGCAGTATCCTGTGTAGAATGGCGTCTCAATGAAGACCCTAAATGCCTCAAATTCCTTGATGCTTCCGTCCGCAAACTCTACCTTCCTCTGGTAACCTCTATAATCTTGTGGTTCAATCAAGTTACTCCTGATAACGATCGTGTTACAGCCACTGTCGCGGACCGCCCGTACCGGCCGCTTATTTATAAACCCTGGGTAAAATGTGAAACTATCACTGTTCCCCTTCACAAAGTACACTCTGTCCACACCTCTGGGTTGCTGCTCTCTGCTTTTGCTTCTATTTTCCTTATTTCTATTATTACTGTAGTTATTGTAACCCCTCCGATTGCTATAATTGTTCCTACCACTGGCCCTGCTCTGTGACCTCATGCAGTTCACCGCAATGTGCCCTTTCCTTCCACACGTATAACATGTCACTCCTTTAGCCATTCCGTTAGTAATATTCCCTCTGACGGTTTGTGGCTCTCTCCCTCTGCTTCTACCCCTATCCTTGTTCTCCTGTGTGTATCCCACCAAGTCAATATTTTTCCTGTCTTTATTTGAAAGTGGGTTGCTGGGATACGCCTTTTTATATGTTCTAATAATTTCTGTCACTTCGTCCAACATCTTTGGGTTCCTTTCTTTGACAAACGACTGCAGCTGGAGATCGCATTTGTTGAGAAAGTTATCAACCAGAATAAAGTTCCTCAACCCCTCGTAGGTGTTCTCCACATTCTCGAATCCGAGCCATTTAGTGAAGAAGTCCTTCTCTGAGTTGATAGTTGTTTGCGGATCAACTTGGCTGGATGGAGTGTTTTCGTAATACTTCTTTCGGAATGTTGCCGCGTTGTGCCCGTATGCGTTTAGCAGTTCCTTCTTTAGCACCTGATAGCTGTTTTGCATCGAGTGATCGTGGTTCTGGCAAATCGTGAGGGCTTTCCCATGCACGAAGTCCAACAAGATTTCGGACCACTCCCTCTCTTGGACATTAAACTTTGCTAGTTTAATCTCAAAGCGTTTAAGATAGTCGCCGATGTCGTCCTTATCTTCCGCAAAAGGTTGTATTTTCTTTTTCATCCATGCGGCGCTACTATGGCTTTCTATGTTGGCACTATTGTTGCTGTTCCCTTCGATGGGCACACTTACACCAGCCTCTATCCTCATCTGCTCAACTTGAATTCTCACTTTTCTGTCCGCCTCTTTCTCGATGCGTTCCGCTTCTCTGACTTTTTCCCGTTCTACACGGTCTGCCTCTTCTTTTTCTTTTTCTCTGGCTCTTTCAGCTTCTCTGACTCGTTCCCGCTCTCTGCGATCTGCTTCTTCTTTTTCCTTTTCTCTGGCTCTTTCAGTTTCTCTGACTCGTTCCCGCTCTCTGCGATCTGCTTCTTCTTTTTCCTTTTCTCTGGCCTTTTCCGCTTCTCTAATTCGCTCCTTCTCCAAGCGCTCTGCTTCCGCCGCCACCATCTGCTGCACATAGGCCGTTAGTTCTTTGCCTCGCAGTTCTAATTCTGTCTTGGCTTCCTGAATTAGCTTTTTTCTAAATTCTTCTAGGTCGTAACCTGAAGTAGTTGCCATATTCCTTATTTGTTACTTTATTATACGTTATGGTACCTCTTATACCAACAAACAAAACCCTTGGCGTCTAACTACCAACTTAGACTAATAACCACTTCTACCCTTTCTCAAGATACACTTAGTATCCTTGGTACAAGTGTGTAGGCTACACTTTGACCCGACTGAATACGATGTGCGACACACGCACCCTCAACCGACAACGTGTTACTCAACACGAGTGGCCGGTAAATAGACCAACCTGTCTATTTACAAATACCAAAAATTACAAATGGGCAATCAGGCTTCACCTCGATTGTTCCCCAGATCTAGTCTAGATTACGCTAGATCTTAGTTACTTCTTACCTGCTTTCACAGCCAGGAGTGTATATAACTTACAACTCATAGAAATAAACTATGAAAATAAACTTAAATACGATAAACACCAAACTATAGATCTAGTTCCAATGAATGAGACTTTCGTCTGACAGTAAGACTTAAGACGGGAGTATTGCAAACAATTAATACATGACGTTACTAACAAATGCTTAACTAAATGATTCACACTCACATACAGGACGCATTAACAGCTAAACATATATATGGACCTCTTGCTAGATTACACCTAATTTTAAGGATATCCCCAATCCACCACGATTTAACCTGGTAGTGATAACCTAGCGAGTGGTCACTTCCCTACAGACTCTAATTATTCTAAGAAGAAAGTAGTTAAATAACACTTGACTTATCTGTCTAAGAAGCGGCGATAACTCCACAGTCAGTCTCGGGTCCACTCTTCCTACGCTAATGTCTGTCCCGGCGGCAAGGCTCACGGCGATGTCTTCCCTAACGGTGAGACAAAAACAACGAACGTTTCGGCTCTCCAAGGTCCTTCGGTACTGGTCTGCAATGGCTCCGGTTCTTCGGTGGTACGGCGTCTGGTTCTGGTGTTCACGGTGATCTGTCGTCTGGCTCCGGTTCGTCGGTGGCGTAGAGTCTGGTTCCGGCTGCTGGTTCCGACGCAGGTACGGTGGTTCCAGGTGGTCGTCTGTCCAAAGTGAACCTGTAACGGTCCAACTATTAACACAGCGACAAAGTCAAAGTCCAGTGCTAAACTACCGGCTATCTGGCTATCTAACGTGTAGCACAGAATTCAGCCGAGCTGTAGATCAAATTAGCACTACTGTACTTAAGTGCCGTAGGCAGTACGATGTCTCCTACGTCAAAAGTTCTTTGGCGTGACCCCAACGGTCGATCTTGGCCTTGCAGACGGTGACCTTCACGTTCGTTCTCACTATGCCGGGTAGTCGATATCTCTTCAGTACGGAATCGACAGGACGATTTTCTTCCTCCACAAAACTGTAGCCTTCTCGATAGAAGCTTCAATACGATGCCACAAGTATGGGCACTTACAAATCACAACTGTAGATCTAGATCTATATTTCGTTACCTCCTAGTTCTATGAGTCCAGGATCTCACTGGCTTTCCTCGCCGACGTGGCTGTATAATCAGGGTCTAGCTGCAGACTAGGCCGATGACGTTAACTTCTGCCTCCTCCTAACAGAGGGCTTCTATTCTTCTTGATGTTGCTGCCAGTAAGCTCCGAGTCGGGGGTCGCCACGTTGTTCAGGCTTCTGCGCGGTGTTGATGCTTGTAGATAGATCTAGTGTAGATCTACGTCTGACTGGAGGTAATACCGAACTCAAAAACTACTTCAGTAACACCGGCGAAAAGCCGAAACAAACAAAATATGTAGTCGACGCTGATGCTGTTTACAAATCCATTTAATTACTAAGAAGGGAATCGTCCTATGTCAGCTATGTCCGTTAATCCGTATCTATATTCTACTGCTCTACACAAAGCATCCTCTTTCTAGCGTCACTAAGAGCGTTCTTGTTTTTTAAAGATCTGTCACGTCATTTGTCGCTAAGTAAAACTTTACCCTTATTCCCGAAACAAATAACTAATTCCTAATCATGTCATAACACTATCTATCTATCTATCTATCTATCTATCTATCTATCTATCTATCTATCTATCTACCTACCAACCTATCTAAATATCTCTCTATCTCTCTATCTCTCTATCTATCTATCTATCTATCTATCTATCTATCTATCTATCTATCTACCAACCTATCTAAATATCTATCTATCTATTTATCTCTCTATCTATCTATCTATCTATCTACCAACCTATCTAAATATATCTCTATCTCTCTATCTCTCTATCTATCTATCTATCTACCAACCTATCTAAATATCTATCTATCTATTTATCTCTCTATCTATCTATCTATCTATCTATCTATCTATCTACCAACCTATCTAAATATCTCTCTATCTCTCTATCTCTCTATCTATCTATCTATCTACCAACCTATCTAAATATCTATCTATCTATTTATCTCTCTATCTCTCTATCTCTCTATCTATCTATCTATCTATCTATCTACCAACCTATCTAAATATCTATCTATCTATTTATCTCTTTATCTATCTATCTATCTATCTACCAACCTATCTAAATATCTCTCTATCTCTCTATCTATCTATCTATCTATCTATCTACCAACCTATCTAAATATCTCTCTATCTCTCTATCTCTCTATCTCTCTATCTATCTATCTATCTATCTATCTACCAACCTATCTAAATATCTATCTATCTATTTATCTCTCTATCTGTCTATCTATCTATCTATCTACCAACCTATCTAAATATCTATCTATCTATTTATCTCTCTCTCTATCTATCTATCTATCTATCTATCTATCTACCAACCTATCTAAATATCTATCTATCTATTTATCTCTCTATCTATTTATCTATCTATCTATCTATCTACCAACCTATCTAAATATCTATCTATCTATTTTTCTCTCTATCTATCTATCTATCTATCTATCTATCTACCAACCTATCTAAATATCTATCTATCTATTTATCTCTCTATCTATCTATCTATCTATCTATCTACCAACCTATCTAAATATCTATCTATCTATTTATCTCTCTATCTATCTATCTATCTATCTATCTACCAACCTATCTAAATATCTATCTATCTATTTATCTCTCTATCTATCTATCTATCTATCTATCTATCTACCAACCTATCTTAAATATCTATCTATCTATTTATCTCTCTATCTATCTATCTATCTATCTATCTATCTATCTACCAACCTATCTATCTATCTATCTATCTATTTATCTCTCTATCTATCTATCTATCTATCTATCCATTTATCTATCTACTAATGCCCAGGTTAGAATATCGGCTCTTTGGTGCAGTGCCACCTTGCATTTTTAAGTCACATGTCTTGATATTCCACAGGCACCTGTGTACCAACTGTGGACACTCTTCTTTAGTGTCATCCACAAAAGGCCATTTTTTGTTCATTCGACTAAAGTTGAACTCAAAAGATTTCATTGTTAGTATTGGCTTATTTAGTAAATGTTTGCCGTTGTAACGTCCAAAGATTGGATCCGTTTTAGTGCTCCAAACACCTCGGGCCAAGTAAAACTAGTGCTGTTGAGGGTCTCTGACTTAGAGCAGGGGTGGGCAAAATACGACCCGCGGGCCACATGCGGGCCGCCGGAGTGTTTTATGCGGCCCGCTGACACCTACAGAAATCAGGTGTGCCCACACTACATACATATTAAAATGCAAATATATTAAAATAATATATATATATATATATATATATATATATACATTATTGAAACCGTTTCATTATAAAAAGTGTTAAGTAAACTAAGATTAAGGTAATTGGCTATACATCAATACACTCAGTCAAAGACACAATCTCATGCCAGTATTTATTCAATGCTATGAAGAACTGTGTTGAGTATTGGATATGCTTGACACAAGATGGCAAGTGTAACAACTGAGGGAGTTCGTGCTTTCAATGAGAAACGTAGTTGTTGTTTTATTATTATTATTTTGTATATATCCCAACCATAAATTCTAAACAGCAAAGTTTGCACAAAGCTGCATAAAATTGCAACATAGTATTTACGGAAATTAGCATAATAGTAGTATTTATTAGGGCAAGGGGGTGTTAACCACAGGTAATTAAGATTTAGGAAAAAAAATCCAATGAATCTGATAGGTAAGCATGGGCAAGGCAAATAAGAAAGTTATGTTTTGTTATTTGGAGGACATTAACCGTGACCTTGTTACCGATAGATGTAATGAAGAGTGGAAGACAGATTTCATGTGTTTCATATTTTCAATTGTAATGGGTTGTTTGCATATGGAATGCAAATGCATGTTAAATCTTTTCAAATGAAGCTTTCCCATTTCTACAAGCAAGCTAAAGAAAAGTTTTGTCATTTTCCTTTCCTGAAAGGTAAAACTATTTCTGGAGAAATGGTTAAAAGTACAACACTTATTTAGATTCATTAATTGCCAATTTATAAAAGCAAATTTTAAGGCGTCAAGAACCAGTTTTCAATACCATCGGCTCACCATTTCAGTTCCAGAGGACATGACTCCAGTTAAAGAGAATCTCCAGTCATTACTTGCACGGGAGTCTTATGGATGCCAGAAGCTGTATTTCCACACTTAAAAAAAAACCTTGCTGCTGTTCACACTATTTTTTACACATATATCTGTTCTTCTTGATCGTTCTCATTTTACATGCTGCAGGGTTCAGATCAGTAATATGAGATGAACTGCGCAGTGGTTTCCAGATCTGGCAATTCTCGAAATAGTTTTTGTTCTATTGAAGGGTTTTGGAGTCAGAGTGTTGTTCGGGTTCCTTGATTTAGTATGCACAATTGAAGGACATGGTCAGCATAATCTGGTAACATCATAATCAGAAAGACAACTACAGTGGTATTTAACATTGAAATCATGTAAAAATTTAAAAAAAGGAAAACTCCAACCTTAATAGCTAATAATAAACCTTTGCATAATATACAGACTATCATATGGCTATTTACAACTACAAAAAACAATCAAAGCTAGCTTTACCAGTTCAGTGATAGGATTCCAAGGTTGAGTAAATTACTATTTTAATATATATAGAGATTTTTTTTTTTTAATTTTGCTACAAAATTTCAAACATCTTTTTTACTAACATAAAATATACATTTTTAGTGGCACAAAATACTAGAGACTGGTACAGAATTAAATAAAGTAAAAACAGAAACATTTTCCTTAAAGAGAAATATGATCATTAATGAAATGGTGGATACTTGAACCTTCATCTGTCTAGTGTATACTTGAACATTCATCTGTCTGGTGGATACTTGAACATTCATCTGTCTGGTAGATACTTGAACATTCAACTGTCTGGTGGATACTTGAACATTCATCTGTCTAGTGGATACTTGAACATTCATCTGTCTAGTGGATACTTGAACATTCAACTGTCTGGTGGATAGTTGAACATTTATCAGTCAGGTGGATACTTGAACATTCATCTGTGTTGTTGCTTTAAAAGTTAATAAATGAAAATTTTGCGCTGAAAAAAAAAATGATACAAATATGTAATTAGTTACTATTTATTTGAACTGTATATAAGTATTAAATACAAATTAACACTATCATAATGATAACCATTCAATATGCCCATTTCTTCCCAGATTCAACAAATTAGAATCTTTCAAAGATAACAGAAAAAAATGAAAAGTTTTTATAGAAAACTGATTAGATACTTAAGATAAAAAAAAAGGACTCCTTATGACAAGACAATTATTAGATGTTGAATATAAACTTAGCAAGTTTCAAAATACCATAAAACCTGAAGCTCAATAGTTTTTTTAGTTTTTTAGATCTAAACATGACAGTCATATGGTCATACTGGCAAACCACACAAAACTAATAGCAGCTCTTCCATTTTTGTAAGCCAGTAATAATAAGTTTTGCCTTAGAGTCCGAAGATTAGCAAGGAATGCAGTAATTCCCCTGGTACACAGCCCCAGCTGTGACCTACATATTTTGTCACATCCAGGGCAAGGTAGTAAAATATGTCTATAAACAACTTATATAATATTTATTCACAAACCTTCTATTTACTCAACTCTCCTTGGCAACTTTGACTTTGTTAGGTCAAATTTATGAAGGGGCCTTAAAAAAACAACTTACAACTCATGTTAAAATGAGATTGCATAATTTTATACAAACACTTATATTAAAGCTATTGTTAACTTTACAAATATATTATAGTTACTAGATCCTATCACAAACTTTTACCAGGTAATTTGGAGTACACTTGGGAGTTCAGAGCAGACTGTGTGGCAGTTTCTGTCTTCTTCAAAAGAAAAACAACAAAAACATTTGATCTGTCTTATCCTCACTAAATATGTGTTTACATATTGAAAAAAACAACAACAACCATTTTTAGCATACATTATATGATAAAGTAGAGAAGAAAGGTTTTGCTGATCAATTAACATAGGAACTTAAAATGTCAAGCTTAATCTTGGTGCTGACACATATAGATACCTAGACATAGACTCCCAAATAGCTAAGACAGAATGACCTAAAGTGTCTGGCACAGAGAAGCCATCACCATACAAACTTAACTAGAGGCCAGTCTGACTGTTTTCCTCTCAACAATTCTCTATGCTTTTAATCCTGGACAGTGTATAGAAGGCATGCATAAAGCTTAGCTCTAAATAATAGAGCATATGGACACCACACTATGAGAATAGGAGCACAAACTGCAAATTAAAAAAAAATCAGCCTTGAAAGAAATAATATAGAAATCCACACAGCTTTACATTTACCCAGTATGCAGCCAAACATTCC
Organism: Biomphalaria sudanica; assembly: GCA_036873155.1. NCBI lineage: Eukaryota > Metazoa > Mollusca > Gastropoda > Planorbidae > Biomphalaria > Biomphalaria sudanica. The sequence continues at coordinate 36,506 of JAZGLO010005621.1, read as the reverse complement.
AAACTCATCAGAAAGACACACAAAAATGGAATGTGCCATCTAGAGAACAGATGTGTCCTATGAATTATAATGAACGAACTATACATTAAATATGATGTGAGCTGTTAATAGATGTTTTATTTTAGATGATTTAGACAAGAAAGATGATGCCTATTATAAGCTATCCTGACAAGATCAATGCCTAATCTTTCGACTCAGGACTGGACACAACAGAATGAGACAACATATGTACTGGAAGCTCAAAATTGGAACCAGTGAAATCTGCCTATGCGGAGTGACACCAGAGAATGTCCTTCAAAACTGTTCTCTTTACCATGAGGCCTGTATAAGACACTGACCCCAAAACACCCCAATAAAAAGTAAACTACATGGAAAGATCCCTGATTAAAACCACTGCACAGTAGATATAAAAATATTGGTTAAGTCATCTGAATGCTCCAGCATAAAAATAAGAACGAGGAAGAAGAAGATGATTCAGGTGATCCTTCAAAAAAGCCAAGGAAGGTTTTGAAAGATTTTTTAGCCTTTAAAAAAAACAACTACTGATCAAATACTTTTAAATGAAGATAGTAAAGTAAAACAAACAAGAACAATGAGCCTTACCAGAGCTAGGTAAAATGTTGCCAAAAGATCAGAAAGTCTTACTGTGCTTATAAACTGAAAATCAAACAAATATTTAAAGATAATCTTAAATGTAGCAATTGACTTTATATAAGTATGAGTTGAAGTGACACTAGAAACATGGGATAGGTTTCATTCAATAGGCTAGGCTCTACCATTTTCAATTATTCTAAACATTTTTTTTTCCTTTTTCAAAACTCATCATGAATTGGACAGGTGAACATCAGGACTCTTTTAAAGCACATTATAAAAGAAACTTATTTATTTGAATAGTGAGGCTTTGTGCTTGGTTGAAATGGACCTGTAACAGAACAAATAGCAATTTTCAAAACCAATTGAAACAAAAATGTTGTTTTTTTTAGTACTTTTCATAAATATTATCTTTTTTTTTTTAATTTGTAAACATAGTTGGGTTTTTTGGGGTAGATTAATTCCAATTGTGGGAGATGTATTATTACTTCATGGTGTAGTAAATGACACATTGATTCATTATTTTGTCATGAGTGTGCTAACAATTAAAAAAAATGAGAAGCAACCTCTTACTGTAAATCAATTAAAATGACACCTATGGTCCCTCAAATTCAATCCTATTAAAACTGTAGAAGAGAGATGTTTCACAATTATTAAGTTATTGGTGCAGCTAATAGAACAATATAATCTCATAGACCAATACAAATGTTATTAGATCAAACACTTTTTGATAATTTGATAAAGCACTCATTTTTTTTTTATAAGAAAAAAAACTTTTGTTCCATAATAAAAACTGTTGATAGAAAAAAAAAATTAACAATATGGTTTTAATCCAATATCTGTAAACTCTAATAGTAGTACCACAAAGAAATACTTGTCTAAATGTTCAATATTCTAAGACAACTTTGTAATTCCAACATTTCATTTCAATTCCATTTCAATTCTTGGAATTCTATAAACAATGGGAGAATAATAATTGTAACAGTAGTTTTGATATATTTGTGTTTCATTTGAAGAGTTAAAAAAACAGTACAGAGAAACTTGAAACAAAAATGTACAAACTCAAAACACAGCGTGTAAATGTAAAGTAAGAATTATTTTTTAAACTCATATCTTTATTTCAGCAGAGCAGTTATACTTTCTGTTTTCGTCCTCTATAGCTGTTTTGTACCTATCTTTAGGAAAATGTTTGATACCAAAGTTGCCTTTTATCTTGCGAATTGTTTTCCTTCTAACCTCATCTTCATTTATGGCTAATGCAGGCCAACTTACACTCAATAGAAGAGAGGCATCAGTGTTCTGCGATACAAAAAAAGTTATTTAGAAAAGTTCAAGGATACAAAAGTATGCAAATATCAAGAACCAGGATTCTTACACATTTAAAATGCACAAGATTAGGTTTTGAGGAATATACATGGCAGCAGAATGGTAAAGTACCTGGTTTCCCGAGGAAACTGACTAGATCTCACATTATGCCATAAAAGTGCTTTATTTTCAACTAGTCCTGCTACATCTGTAGATTCATTTATTTGCAATGCATATGTTTTGCATATTTCTTATTTACAAAGCAAGGAAAAAATTTTTTGATGGCTCATCAAATGGTATGATTTAATAATTGGTATAAGTAATTACCCCCCCCCACGCCCAATAAATGAAAACAACCTAACATAAACATAAAATTAAAATACATGATGCAAAATAGAGCCATGAGATTTATAACTAACAAATATTCACATTTGAGTAACATTATTGGTTAAGTCACTTAACTTAGAGATGCTTTTGAACTAAAGACTAAATAGTAAAGTAGTAAAACATTAAACACTGAACAATAATTTGCAAACACAAAACACACCTAATAATATACTAAGAAAGACACAAAGATAAAGGCACATTTCTTTTTCCATATGCTAGGACAAATTTGTCCAAGTATCCCTTCCCCGTTATCATTAGAGCATTGAGCAGTTTGTCTGAATTAGCCAGGTTAATCATGCAAAATGAAAACCATGTAGTGGACTGTGCAGAGACCTAATAATGGGATATTCAAAATAAATGTCAGTTCCTATTAATCAAACATGAATACAAACTGAATGTAGTAAGAGTTGCTTTGGTTGCTTTGGTTGAGAATAGGAGGTGTAGGGCTAATAACAGCTTTAGACTGAGTGATCCACAAAAATGTAGTTTCTCTGCTAGGCTGCCTAGTACCTAGTATATAAATTATTTTTTCTTTGGCCTCATATTACAATGGTAAAATCATTATAAAAAGGTGAATAAAATATGGTTAAATATAGATAAGCTCTGAAGAGGATACAAACAGATCTTCGAACTGGCCACAGCACCAGAGCCCATGTACTATGCTAATATCTTTGATCATCAAGTCCCAAAAAAGAGCCTTTCAAGTTAGTTAGGTTATTAGGACTCATGGTTTTGCACTTTGCCAAGAGTTTGCCCACAAAATTTTTTTTTTTTACTTTTGTTATCTTCCATGGGCATTTTTTTTACAAAGAGGCTTTGTTCTTTGCTTACCTTAGAGTTTGATTCCCAGGGTCAGATAGTTTCAAATATTGTTCTGTTCCTGTGGTAGGCATCAATATTAGCAAAAATCCCAGACCAGGCGGCTCCATGCTCACCAAATAAGTTACATTAATTGACTGCCTTAATGCTGCTCTAGCCATGTTATCTAAAATGATGATAAATGGAATAATATATTTCTTAAACATCTTGCATTTCTTGCTTATGATCAGATAAGATTATGTGTTCTATTTCATTACATTAGATATCAATGAATAAAAAATAGATATCCAGTATTATATTTATTTTTTGGGGGATTTCTGTTCCCATTGTTATGTTTTTTTTTACCATTGCTATATCTAGTAAGCATGCATCTCTATTTTTCCATTGATTAAGTTACCAGCATGTATCTCCATTGTTATAATTATCAGGCTCTCTGTCCCCATTATTATATTTACCTGGCATGAATCTCTGTGCTTCCATTGCTAGATTTCCTCTTTCCCACATTCCAGAGTCAGGTGTTCTATAAGCTTTCTCCTCATAAAAAACTAGATTCTGTATGAAGTTAACTTCATCTGTTTAATGAATCACCTGAAATAAAAGTAGGAATTCATTCATGCTTTTAAACATCATTTCTGCAATCGACAAATACAAATTCAACTTATAAATATGATAAGAGTGGCACAACACATCTTTTTTTAATCAATGTTGCCTTTCATGATACTGTACCATTGCTAATTGGGAGAATTTAAAAACAAAAATTCCTTTTCAATAAATACCAAGAATAACAATAAAAAGAAAGATTTTGTTATTGGTTATTTAAATAACAATATTAGTACAAGCAACAAGTACAGGTAATAATGAAAGTGCCATGATGTAGGAGATACTGTGTCTGGCAGAGAAGGGGCAAAGTTGAACAACTGGCAACTAAGCCAGGTAATCTTCAAGTAGGAAAGGCTCATTAGCCTTAGCTTGCCATCGACCTAGAAGGAAAAAAGTGAATCCAAACTCTGCTGCCTTGCGCTATGTCCAACATGGGAATAGCTTTGGTAGTCAAACCTAAGGAAAAAATCAGGAACTTGTGACCTTTGGTCAGCTTGCAGCACACATGCTACACCCTGGCAGAACCTGTGAAGTCATTAATACCAAGCAGTATCAGCACCTGTGTTCCCAAGGAAGAAAAACTTTTTTTGGAGCAAAGGGAACTGTTATGTGGACAACATTATTCTGACCAAAGCTAATGTCCAGGCCATCCTCTAATTTCCATGAGATGATCCCTGGTTGCAGGTGGCTGAAAAGGTCATTGTTATTGTGGGAGAAAAAAAAGGTTATAGTTCTTCTTCCCCTCATTCTTTGACATATTAAAATGGAGGTGCAATGGATGAGCAGTAAGCCCTTGGCTTTTGAGCCAGGTGTTTACAGGTTTGAATCCTGGTAAAGGCTGCAATTTTTAATTTCAGGATCTTTGGGGACCTTTGATCCTTCCAACTCTAATGGATACCTGACATTAGTTGGATAAAGTAAAGGCGGTTGGTCATTGTGCTGGCCTCATGCCACCCTTGTTAACTGAGGGCCACAGAAAAAGATTAACTTTTCATCATCTGCCCTATAGACTGCAAGGTCTGAAAGGTAAACTTTACTTTTTTTTTTACTATAATTAGAAATGAAAATATTATTTGTTGAAACAGTATTTTTATTTCCTGGTAATCCAGGAGATATAGTGCAACTCTGTAATACAATAGAAATATCATTGTGTTATTCTTGTAAGACACACAAAGGTTCGGCAAGTTCAAGTTCCTATAAAATGTTGTATATCTTGAGCTTTGCAAGGTAAGTATATTTGTTACACCTAAAGTGTGCTAAATGAAATGACATCCTAAAAATATGAAGAATATTAAGAAACAGTTTCCAGTGAACAAGAAATTAACTTTTTAAGTTGAAATCATTTAAAACTTTTTCTCTGGATGCTTTAGATAACTAAGAACTTTATCACAACTTCAAGACATTTGTACTGGTGACTGACCATTTCATCCCTGGTCACAACATCCCCAATCATTTCATCCTTGGTCACTTCATCCCCATTTAAAATTTTTTTTCTAGTTGTGTAACTGTGCTGTTAAGGCTTTGCCATTAAGCCCTTGTTTATCTAATATATAAATATGTTTATTTAGAACACTTTTTGATATTTTGACAGTTATTATAGTGTTTATAGTGCTCCTTCCACTCTTCATAATTTTTGAGAAAAGAAATAATATATGTAAATAAGTAGATATATTGTAATGAAGGCTTTGTATTTAGTTCTATTGTTTCTGTTTGTTATAGGGATGCCAATATTATCCTACACATTTTGTGTTAATGTAATGAACAAATGCCAAGGTGTGGTGGAAGTAGGGGAAATCTCTAGAGATAGAAGTACAATTAGAATAATTATGATCTTGCCTATCTAGGCTGATTACTTATTAAAAAGGCAAATGTGTGGTGAAAGTGATGAATATCTTTTGAAATACTTATGATCATGCTGCTGATAACTTTTCTCCTGACGGCCATCTTTTTTTATTTCAACTTTAATTGTCAATCATTCTTTTTTGAATATGAGAATGCAATTTCAAACCCAGATATAACATTTTATTTTTTCTAATTTCTAATAAATGCTGACTGCAAGAAATACGTAACACTGGCTAAAAAATTAAGAATAATGTACAGCAATATGAATCAATGGATTGTCTTCTGTACCAACTGTCAATAGCCCATCTTATCTTTCAATTAACATGCAAAAACAAATTAGCTCTATAAACGTTAGCTCTATATCTATAAATGATTTCAATTAAAATACAAAACAATCTTTACATTAGCTCTATATCTATAAATGTTACATTTTTATATTTTTAATGACATTATATTCTGTTCTTATTTAATCTGTCACACTTTTTGTCTTGTAAATGAAATACTGTTAATTTCAAACTTTTTACAATTATTATTTGATGGATAAGAGGATGAAATGACTAGCGGATGAAATAACCAGGGGATGAAATGAAAAGGAGATGAAATGACCAGGGGATGAAGTGACCAAAGATGAATTGGCTGGGATGAAGTGACTGTGAATGAAATGACCGGGAGCCATTTGTATCAGTCTTCTGCTGTTCTCAGTGATCCTTAGTACCTAAAGCTAATTATATTTATTTTCTAAATCTGTGTCATGCATAGTGTATGAAATATTTAGATATGTAAACAAAGAAATAATCTTCAGACTCACATCCATATTTGTGAATCAGCAGAAAGTGTCAAGGCTCCACATCCATAAAACAATGATTTGACTAATGACTGCATAAGTATAGAGTGGGGGTTAGCATGATATTGTTATTGTTCAACCATTCCAGTAGATTCTCACCCCTTGTCAACCTGAAGCAACTATGAAAAGAAGGTTTTCCATCTGTCACGATCTTTCCCAAGTGAAAAGAAAGGTCATGTTGTCTCTCACAACAGTTTTAATCTAGTCAACTAGACTCTCTGAAGTGACTGTCAGAGTTGCACTAATATTATAGAAGAGCAATGTAAATTTCATTTCACAGTTCTTTAGTACGGGACAATCTTTCACAAATTAATCACAAGCTAAAGATTTGTATTATTCTTACACTGTAAAACACTAAACCTACTTGTTTTTTTGTGTAGATTTAAGATTTTGGTTGATAATTTTAACATTTAAAGCTATAAGCTTTTCTTTTTTTTAATCTTATATTCTTATCTTATACTATACATACCTTACTTCCAAAACGTTATAAATAGAGATTGTTAGAGGGAAGTGCTGATCATGTTGATGACACTTAAAGTATATAAATAATGTTTGCATCAGTCAAACACACCAGCAGACTTTTTAAAAATGATATTGAATTGCTCATGTTAATTAGTCACTTAATGACTTAAGAAATTTGAAGACTATTTCCTCCCATCCCAAACCTCATGGAGGATGGGAGAGGATTGTGGCAGATTTCAAACCCAGAGCCATCAGTCCAAAGCAGGCATACAGTTAGCATAATTGTACTATGAAATTGGCTTTGGCAGACTCACTCTGTGATTGAAAAAGATCAATTGAGAATAAAGAATTAGAAATCATTTATTTGTCTCTCTGAGCATTCTATCACATGTTTTTTTTTTAATTGTTAATCTACTGTTTAGTACTTTTGTTGCAACACTAAATGTTCTTTGATCCTGAAGTCTCTAAACCTAGTGTTTCACTGACCTAGTTGTTGGCCTCACTGCTGTTTTTTTAAGACTGTTCTAGTATTAGAAAATTAAATCAGGGTCATGGTCCTTTCAACATTGAGTTCCAGCATGAAGAATGAGAGAAAGACAGAAAGCAATGTGAAGACATCAAAGAATGGGCAGGTCTGCCATTAAATGAAGGTTTATCTAGGGATATGTACAGAGAGGAAAAGAGAAGGACTGTTGGCAGATCTTGTGTGGTGCCCCAATAGTTCAACAGACTAATTGATAGGTAAAGGTAAGAGTTCAATGTATTTTATAAAACATTTCCTAATCTTCGTGTTAATTACATTAATTTAAGGGACTTTATCTCTCTAATTTTTTTTTGTAGAAAATAAAACCAGGGTTATAGTCCTTTTACTGTTGAGTTCCAGGAGGAAGAATGAGAGAAAGACAGAAAGATATGGGAAGACAACATAGAATGGGCAGGTCTGCCATTAAATGAAGGTTTATCTTGGGATAAATACAGAGAGGAAAAGAGACAGATCTTGTGTGGTGCCCCATTGGTTCAACAGGCTAATCGATAGGTAAAGGTAAGACTTATATGTATTTTGTAATACATTTCCTAATATTGGTATTAATTACATTAACTTAAGGGACTTAATCTCTCTTTTTTTTTAAAAGAAAATAAAACCAGGGTTATGGTCCTTTCAACATTGAGTTGCAGGACGAAGAATGAGAGAAAGACAGAAAGCAATGGGAAGACAACAAAGAATGGGCAGGTCTGCTATTAAATGAAGGTTTATCTAGGGCTAAGTACAGAGAGGAAAAGAGAAGGACTGTTGACAGATCTTGGTTGAACAGATTATTTGATAGGTAAAAGTGAGAAATTATTGTATTTGTAAAACACTTTCTAGTTATGGTGATAATTACATTATTACAGGGGTAATAAATTTGTAGCTAATTTTTGTCTCTAAGTAGAAATTTAATTTTATTTTACAAGGGGCTTAATCTCTATATTTCTCTTTTCAAGCAAATAAAACCAGGATTATGGTCCTTTTACCATAAAGTTCCAGGAGGAAGAAAGACAGACAGAGCAATGGGAAGACATCGAAGAATGGGCAGGTCTGCCATGAAATGAAGTTTTATCCAGGGCCAAGTAAAGAGAGGAATAAAGAAGGGTGGTTGACAGATCTTGTGTGGTGCCCCAATGGTTCAACAGATTAATTGATAGGTAGAGGTAAGAAAATAATGTATTTTGTAAAATATTTTCTAGTCATGGTGATCATTTCATTAATACTAAAGTAATAAAAATTGTGGAATTATACTATATACAAAATTGCATTTTGTATTGTGTTGCTATTTTGATTTGGAGCTTTGTTTTTGTTGTGCCGCTTTTTTTCATCAGTGCATTTTCTTTGCTGGCTATTTTCAATCTGGCATGTTAATATTTGGCTGTTTAGAATCGACTTTGGATTAGTTTTGTTGACCAGTTCTTTTGAATCGGACTCGTGCATTTTGTGTGTATTATTTAGCATCCACTTCCTTTTTTTTTTGTTGGCTATTTGGAATCGACTTATGCTTTTTGCAATAGCTGTTTTGAATGGGACTTGAGGTTGTTTTTTTTTTTTGTTTTTTTGGTAGTTGTTTGATTCTTTCTTGTCATTTTTGTGATTGATGCTTGGAATATAACTTGTACATTTAAATTTTTTTTAATGTGGTTATTTAGAATCGACATTCAAGTTTTTTGAAGTGGCTGTTTGAATCGACATATGCTTTTTTTGTGATTGCTGTTTGGAATCAAACTTGTGCATTCATTTTATGGTTATTTAGAATGAACATTTTTTTTATTTTTTTTTGTAATTGATGTTCGACATCGGACTAGTGTTTTTTTTTTTGTTTTGCTTTGTATAGTGGCTGTTTGAATAGACATTTGCTTTTATTTATGATGGCTGTTTGGAATCAAATTGTGCTTTTTTGTAATGGCTGATTGGAATCGGACTTGTATGTTTATGTTATCGATGTTCAGAATCGGACTTGTGTGTTTATGTTATCGATGTTCAGAATTGGACTTGTGCCTTTTTATCATCAGTACTATAATCCGACTTGCGCATTTTTTTTAGGTGGTTATTAAAATTTTTGTGATGGGTGTTTTTAATCAGACTTCTGCTTTTTTGTGTGGGCTGTTTGAAAAAGACTTGTGTTTTTCTGTGATGGATGTTCACTTTGCAAGTTGTGCATTTACTTTGTGTTTTTTGAGAATGGCAATTTTATCTGTTTATTTTATGTGATAGCTGTTTGAAATCTCACTTGTGCCTCCTTTTTATGATAGGTGTGGTGTTCGAAACTGGACTGGTGGGCTTTTTTTTTGTGATCAATGTTCGGCATGAGACTTTTTTTTTTTAATTAACTGCACTTTTTTTTAGTAGTGGCTGATTGATTTGACATTTGATTATTTATTGATGGCAGTTTGGACATGAGTGTTTCTTTAAATGGATGTCCTTCATTAGATTTGTTTGTTTTTCTTTTATCAATGTTTTAAATCGGACTTGTGTGTTTTTGTGATCAATGTTCCGCATTGGACTTGTGGGCGTTTTTTTGTGATCGCTGTTTGAAATCTGACTTGTGCCTTTTTATGAACTCTGTTTGAAATTAGGCGTGTGTGCTTTTTGTGATCATTTTTCAGGATCAGACTTTTTTCTCAGAATCATGTGCTTTTTTTTAGTAGTTGAATGAATTGACATTTTCTTCTTTGGAGATGGCTGTTTGGAATCAGACATGTGTATATCACTTCTGCTCTTCATTAGATGTGTGTGTTTTTGTGATCAATGTCTGATATTGTGTGTTTCGTAGTGGTTGTTGAAATTATTTGTTGTTTTTTTGTGATGGCTGTTTGGAATTAATTTTTTTTTTTTTATGACGGCTATTTGGAATCAGACGTTGCATTTTTTTGTTTGTTTGTTTGTTGTTATTTAGAATTGACTTGATTATTTTTTGGCAGTTAATATTTGGAATCTACTTGAATACTTTTCTTTGTGACTGCTTGGAATTGACTTTTATGTTATTTGTAGTGGCTGTCTGGAATTATCTTGTATTATTTTGTTATGGCCTGTCAGAATCAAACTAGTATTTTTTTAGGTTATTTAGATTTGATTTTTTTTTGCTTTAGCTATTATAATCAAAATTTGCTTTTTTGTGATGACTTTTTCTGAGCAGCTTTCTTCATCTGCTGCCATGTCATTCCAGTACCCTCAGCTTCACTGATGACTGACACCTTCCAGCTTTGCTTGGCTCTGCAGACTTTCCTCTTTCCTTGTGGGCTCCAGTCAAGTGCCTGCCTTGCAACATTGGTAGCTGGTTCTTGGGGGAGCTACCACCTTCTACCAAGCGCGTCCCCAGGTGGCGGATAGGGGAAAGACCCTTAGATATAAGGGTTAGCTGTGAATAGCAAATAAACAGCCACGGACCAACTGGTTTGCAGTCATGGAGGATGAGGTGAAGTATTCCAGTGGTTAGAATATTTACTAAAAACATCTCAGAAATCCAGGGAAATGATTGCAAAAAGCGAGTATAGGGCGCTCTAACTCTAAACCCGGGTAGATGAAACTCGTTAGCTAGGGATAGCAGTTCATCTAGGAGAGAAAACTCCGAAAATAAACACCTGCTGCCTTGCAGATGATCTTGGAAGATCAAAGGCAATGGGAGCACACCCAGAAAGAAAAGCAGGCTGAAGTCGGAGTCAATGGGCCTCCTGGCGCAAAACACATTGACACGCAACCTCATCTATGTTGGAGTTCAGTAACGATTCTAATAGATGTGGCGTCCTGCCTGTGGAATCCCGCCGCGCAGGTAGGGGGCCGGGCTCTCCGCCTCGAAGGAGCCCACACAAGCGAGCTGGTGGTTCTTCTATCTCTGCCTGTGGAGCCAGGAGCAGGGACAAGAAAGTAAATACTACTGGCCAACACTCCAAGACCAAAAGTTTAAAAATCCTACAATGGAACGCAGAGGGCATCCAAAAGAAAAAAGAAGCTCTAAAATATTTCTGCATGAGAAAGAAATAGATGTAGCTTGCATCCAAGAAACTCATTTGAACAGTAATCTTCGTTTCTCCATTAGAGGCTACACCTGCATCAGACAAGATAGAGAAATCAGACCCAAAGGAGGAATCCTCACCCTCATTAAAAATGACATCCCTACCACAGACATAACTATGCCCAACTCCTCAGAATCAGAAATAATGGGAACTAAGCTAATTCTTCCAGACGGAAATATTAATCTATTTAACTGCTACTTCCCACCAGACAAGGAAATAGAGATTGATCACATACAAATACCTGACCAAGAAGACTGCCTTATCTTAGGAGATATGAATAGTCACTCTCAGAGCTGGGGATACCCAGACCTAAATGCAAGGGGAGAAGAAATTGAAGAATGGCAAGCAGAGAACAGACTTATCCTACTTAACAAACCTGAGGATAAACCAACATTTTTCTCAAGAGCCTGGCTAACATCAACCACTCCAGATCTAGCCTTTGCAACTGATAACTTATCCAAAAAGTGCACCAGAGAAGTTGCAGACCAGCTAGCCACCAGTGACCACAGACCCATATTGATCAGTATGGATAGCTCCTTCAAAATATCAGAAAACTCCACCATCCCCAGATAGAACTACAAAAAAGCCAACTGGCACATATTCTCAAAGCTCACAGACCTATAAACAACTTCAATAAACTGCAAATCAAATCAGGTTAATGAGTCATACTCAGCTTTCTCCAAAGCAATCCTATAGCAGCCAAGGAATCAATTCCTAGAGGAGCAAGAAAAAATTATATTCCAAACTGGTCTGATGACCTTCAACAACTCCACAATGCCACCATTGAAGCCAGAAACACAGTAGAAAATAACCCTTGTACAGAAAATAACATAAATCTAAAAGCAGCTAACGCAGTTTTCAGGAAAAATTACCTTTCCGCCATGAGAAAAAGTTGGCATGAAAAAACAGAACGGCTAAACGTAGATAGAGACGGCCACAAACTCTAGCGTATAGCCAAATGTCTCAACCAGGAAGAAAACAGAACAACTCTTATAGTAATAGAAAAGGAAAACAAACCCCTGAAAGGCCAAGAAGCAGCAAATGAATTCATTAAGTTTTTCCAAAGCGTAGGAAAAATACAAATCAGTGAAAGTAGAAATAATGATGTAAACTCAGAAATCCAAGATAGAATCAAAGAAAACTATCCAGCTTACTCCTTGGGAATGACCACTAATCTTAAAATGAAGGAACTTGATAAATCCCTAAAAGTCCTCAAACCAAAACAAGCCCCGGGCCCAGACAAAATATCTAATGACATGCTTCTTCATTTGGGTCCTCAAGCCAAAAGAAAACTGCTACAAATATTCAATGCTAGCTGGAAATCTGGCAGAATTCCAAACATCTGGAAAAAAGCCATTATGATTCCTATACTAAAGCATGGCAAACCAAGAAACAAGCTGGATAGCTACCGCCCCATCAGCCTCACTAGCTGTTCCTGCAAACTGATGGAAAGAATGATAAATAGAAGGCTGACATGGATCCTTGAGTCAAATAACCTACTCACTGAAGCCCAGGCTGGCTTTAGAAAAGGCAGATCAACAGAAGATCAAATCACCTTTATCACACAAGAAATAGAAGATGGCTTTCAAGAAAAGAAACCAACAACAATTGTGGGTTGACTTAGAAAAAGCATTTGACAAAGTCTGGGTACAAGGTCTCTTGCTCAAACTAATCCAGCATCACATATCCCACAGAATGTACAACTGGATAAAGGAATATCTAAATAATAGAAAAGCCTTAGTTTGCATGCCAGGACAAAGAAGCCACACAGTGGGTATAAAAAATGGTGTCCCCCAAGGAGGGGTCCTATCCCCAACACTTTTCCTAATATTCATAAACATCTAAATCAAAACCTACGAAAAAAAGTTAAAAGCAGCATGTATGCAGATGACCTTGCCTTAATTAGCACAGAAGAATATGTAGGAACATCGAAATTTCGATTACAAGATGCTCTCGATATACTCAATAATTGGTCCAAAGACTGGGGCATGTCCATCAACACAAAAAAGACCACATATACCATATTCTCACTGTCAACAAAACAGCAAACAATAAAATTAACATTAGATAAGGAAGCTTTAGAACAAAATGACAGCCCTACATACCTTGGAGTCACCTATGACCCGAGACTAACCTGGAAAAGCCAAATAGATAAAACACAGAGTAAAGGCATCCAGAGACTATCCCTCTTGAAAAAATTAGCTGGCACAGATTGTGGAGCAAATCACAACATCCTGAAAAAGACCTATACCAGTTACGTGAGACCTGTACTAGAATATGGTGCCACAGCATGGGGCTCAGCAGCCCAAACCAACCTAAGAAAAATAGACAAGGTTCAAAATATTGGTCTAAGGATAATGACAGGAGCAATCAAAACAACACCCATAAGAGCTATGGAGGAAACCGCTGCCCTGATCTCTCTGGATGAAAGAAGAGAAATAAAAATCCTTTCCCAATTCACTAAATTGGAAACCATGGAGAGGCACCCACTCAGAACAAAAATCCACAAAACTGGCACCAAAAAACGCCTCAAAAGGATCAATTTCATACAGGAATCTCTAAACCTAAAAAAGAAACACCAACTTGAAAAAATTACCCTGTAATCCTCGATACACTATAATGAATCTCCACCCTGGGACGAAAGCCCTCTTCCTACTGTAGTGGACCATATTGAAAGCATTAAAAGAAAATCTGATTACAGACCAACAGAGATCAAGAAAATAGTGAACTGTTTTCTACATACCAATTATCCTAGCAATCAGTGGATCAGAGTTTACACGGATGGCTCAACCCATAAAGCCACCACAAATGGAGGAGCTGGAATACTTATCGAATGGCCAGATGGAGGAAAACTAGAAAAATCCATCGCAACTGGAGAGCTCTCTGACAGTCACAGAGCAGAAAGGGAAGCACTAGCACTAGCTGCTACCATCCTAGCAAATCATCCAAGTTCCCCACACAGTCAGATTGGCTTACTAACCGATGCAAAAATGTTAAGAGTAACAAAAAAACTAAAACAAATTAATTCCACTTATCTTATTCATGGCAAACCAGTAACACAGACTAAAACCGCAAAAAAAATAGGTGTTAAAATAAATGAAAAACTGTCATGGAATCCACATATTGACGAAACTATAAAAAAATCAAACAAAGCATTAGGGTTTATTAAAAGAAATTTCTATAAATCAAATAAGAACATAAAACTAAAATGTTATTTAACCTTGGTTAGTCCAATAATAGAATATGCATCCACCGTGTGGGACCCCTCAACTCAAGTAAACATTAAGAAACTGGAACAAACACAAAATAGAGCAGTGAGATTCATAACAAACGAATATTCACATTTGACTAGGGTAACACCATTAGTAAAATCACTAAATTTAGGAAGCCTTCAGGACAGAAGACTCAAAAGTAAAGTAGCAATTATACATAAAACACTGAACCATAATCTTCAAATACAAAAACAAAATTTAATAAAATACTCTGAAAGACACAAAAAAAATGTCACATTCCTCGTCCCATATGCTAGGACAAATTTGTACAAATACTCCTTCTTCCCTAGTGCTATTAAAGCATGGAATGGGTTGCCTGAGCTAGCCAGAAAAACCAGTGACTTGGCAGAATTTAAGTCATTGGTTAATATGCATGACTAAATGCATGACGCGTAGGACGTAATCATCTTCTTTTTTGAAGTAACGTCTGTATTATATAAGATATAAGAAGATATTTGGATATTTCTTATACCTCTGTTATGCGGGTAGGATTTTCTTGACTGATAGCACTAACAAATAGTGCAGTATTATTACTGTTGTTGTCAAATAAACGTTGTATTTGTCTGCTGAAACGGACTTAAGTCAGTTTGTAGTATATATGTTTGTCACGCGTTAAGAGTACTCCAGGAAGCACGAACCCAGCATTCCACGACATTCGCATTTTTCAACATTACACCATTTAACGTTTTAAAGACTTTTATTTTTAATTTTGGAATGTTTTGGTGCCTATGAGTTTATCCGGCTCTTTCATCAGTTGGGGAAAAGTAAAGATCGCAAGGTCTGAAAGGGGAAGTTTACTATAAATTATACTATAAATTATTTCAAGTAGGCACTTAAAACCACTGGAAATAATACTGCTCTTAGCACTACTGCAAAGATACCATAGGGACTGTGAGTTCATGAACTTTCCATTGCCAACAATATTTATAAAGTCTTCCAAGATTAACTTGAGTCAGATGCTAAGCATAAAAAAAAACTAATAGTGTTCTCTAAACTTGCAAGATTAGGATTCCTTCAGAAGCGACGATCATTGCGTCTTAGTTTAAACCTCATTCAGCACTGTAAGGAATGGCAAAGCTCAAACTGAGAACCATCATAACGAGAGTCCAAATTGCTAAATGCTCGGCCAAGAAAATATTTACTCTGATATGTTTTATGTATAACTGCTACTTTACTTTTGAGTCTTCTGTCCTGAAGGCTTTCTAAATTTAGTGATTTTACTAATGGTGTTACCCTAGTCAAATGTGAATATTCGTTTGTTATGAATCTCACTGCTCTATTTTGTGTTTGTTCCAGTTTCTTAATGTTTTCTTGAGTTGAGGGGTCCCACACGGTATCGCGTATCCACACGGTGGATATTGCGGAGGCAACGTGGCTAAGTGGTAAGCGCTTGACTTCCAAACCGGTGTTACCGGGTTTGTAACTTGGTAAAGAATGGGGAATTTAATTTCGCTATCTTTAGACCGCCTTTGATTCCATCCAGCTCTAATAGGTACTTAACATAAATTGAGAAAAAAAAAGGTGGTTAATCGCTGTGCTGGCCACATGACACCCTCGTGTATCCTGGGCCATAGAGACATTATCTGCCCTATAGACCGCAAGGTCTTAAAGGGAAACTCTTTTTTATATATTTCTGTTGTAGATACTATGTTTAAAATATAGGCAACCATTCACTTACCCAAGATAAGTCAAAGTTACCAAACTAAAAGCCTGATAATGAGTTATCTCAACAATATACCACGTAGATTTACAGTCCAGGCGTACAGTATTAGAGATTTAGAGTCAAGATAGAGAGAGTGGGGAGGGAATCACATATACAACAATACAATGGCAAATCAGTAATTTGATGACAAATATATGAGCTTAGTAATACATCGGCTTAAAGGTCCTAGCTACTATTCAGACCATCATCTTATTTATAAGCTACAGACGTCTCTTGAAAATAATGACTTTCTTCACGTATCCATGTTTCAAAATCATACTTGTAAATACGAGACTTTAACTATTTCTGATGCTAATCTGGCTGATTCAGGCAATCCGTTCTTTGCAATGCATAATGCTATAATGACACAAGTCAAGTACATAACGAGTGTTATTGCAATGTATTACTGTAATGCATATGTGAGTTGCCAAACACAAATTGTTTAGGCCTGTGTAACTAGAAAACATTTTTATTTATTAATTCTTGGTTGAACACAACATAATTAAATTAATATTACTTCCTAATGTCTTTGTCTAAAATACATTTTCAGAATTTTCTTGCGTAGTTGATGACGTACTGCACAAACGAAATCTAACACTGACCTATGTGCTACACGTGAACTGTAAGTAGTTGTCAGTTGTTTTGTAGTAGTAGAATATTGTAGATCTAGATCAGTTTGTGTTAGTAGTTGGTTAGTTTGTTAGTTGATGAGTTCAGTAGTAGTGGTTAGTCATTTTAGTGTATATATTTTATTATTGATTTGTTTTGCATATGTAAATAAAGTTTCGTTTGTTTATTTATCCTAACTAAAGTTTCGTTATCTTGTTTTCCTTTAGTTTAGGTTAGTTACAGCTAGTTGTCTGGTTACTTAGGTGACTCTAGCCCCTTGGTCACCATACCGAGGTGCACAGATTGAGCCCACCCAGTAGCGCTAACATCTGCCTACTGTTGGTAAATTTTAATGTTGAGCAGTAAGAATAGGTATCTCTCCACTCGCGCCTGCCTGACCTGCTCACATTTTTGGTGTCAGAAAGTGGGATCTGTGTTTGCGTAGAAGTTTAGGCATTGATAGACGGTGAAGATAGTGTTAGTTTAGTTGTTTTTTTTTGGTATTGTTATTGAGAGGTTATTAGGCTTTAGTTTTGTTGAGTAGTTACGTAGATGAACAGCGAGGCAGCGGCAGCAGCAATAATGCAGCCGTCTCAGACAGTGATTGTGGTACCAAGGACAGAGATGAGTATCCGGCGCTTCCATGGCGATGGTCCTGCCAGGGAAGTTGAAGAGTTCCTTCAAAGTGTTGATAGAGCCTGGAAGTCTCAACACATGGTACATCGAGAGGAAAAATGTGACTTCCTCTTTGCACATCTAGGTGAGGCAGTGAAGGCCGAACTTAGGTGTCACCCTCAGACAACAAGGGCATGTCCAGATGCCCTGGTACAAGTTCTACGTTCCACTTATGGAGAAAGTCGGAGCATCAACTGCCTCATTGGGCAGCTGTTCAGAATAAGCCAGCACCCGAATGAGTCTGTCCGCACCTACTCACACCGTCTCCTTCAGGCATTTGAAGCACTCACAGACAGGCAGAGAGCCCTATCTGAAACTCCTTTCAGCGAGTCTATCCTGAGGGACCAGTTCGTAGAAAACCTCAGTGACAGGACCCTAAGGAGAGATCTGCGAGAGAGACTACTTGATAGGCCAGAAACTGAATTCTTGGCATTAAGAGACATGGCCATTAGGTGGGCACAGGACGAGGATGTCGCACCACAAGTCAATCTCACATGCAGTGAGATAAAGATTGAAGGCCAACTAGCTGCTCTCTCCAAGCAAGTGGAGGAGCTTGCAGCCCAGATTGTGCGCCTACAACTTTCGGGGCCACAGAACTCTAACTGTCCCCACTGCAACCACCATCAACCTGATCAAATTAGCGGTAGAGTGAGACAGATTGCCTCACAACCAAAGCGCACCCTTAGCCAAAGGAGGCCTTTGATGAAGAACAGGAAATGCTACACATGTGGCAAACCTGGTCATCTTGCTAGGAATTGCAAGCTGAGGAACAGGTACCAAGGTCAGCGACAGAAGCCAGGGAACCGGGCTCACCAACAACACCCTTCTAGAAGCAACTGCTCGAATTGTGGCAGCCGGGACCACTTTACCCGGGCTTGCCCTAATGTCATTGCAGCAGTTAGTCATGTTCAGGTTGCCTCAGTGGAACCATCACAGGCAGTACAACTGCAACCTGCCCCCAAGCCAACAGAATTGTCGGCTGAGGTGCCACAGAGTCCTAAGCGATCCAACGCTGCACCTGATTCTTTTGTTCGCAGAAGCCAACCCGCAGTGGCAGAAATGATGTCATTTCATACAGAAGTTGCCTCACCTGACACTTCTAGTCATCATGCAGAAGGAGGTAGGGAAACAAATCCTTTCCTAGTTACATCCGGTTCAACCGGAGTCCATCTTGCTTTCCCATGAGGTTCCTGAGTTGCAGAGGAAAAGAAATGATCTTCTGAACATTGGATGCCGAGTGCTAGTCGAACGTAGAGTCAGAGGACAGGGCAGACAGTTCATGCAGTATGAACCCTCATGTTACATAATTACTGCTGTGTCAAAATACGCCTCAGGATGGTACATGGTAGAAGCCGAAGACGGCAGTGCATACAGATATGTAAGGGAGGAGGAAATGAAGTTTGTTTCCTCACCTTATGGATTCTTGTATTCGTAATTTATTTTTTTATGCTGCTATACTTATATATAATATGATGCATTATTATTAAGTACTTTTTGGTCATATTATTGAAGCTCTAATATTTTGTGTAATTTATTTTTTTTTCCAATTGATGGAAGGTATGAACACTATGTGTGTATTATAGTGTTAGTAATTTGTTAGTATTTTGTTTTGCGAGGACGCAAAAAAATTTAGGCGGGATGAATGTGAGCTTGCGCTCCCAGAGCTATATTTTTGTGTATTCTATTTTTTTATAGGCTAGTGCCAAATGTATTATTTGTACTTCCGCTTTTGTGTAAGTTAGGGTGGGGTGTATAAAAAGTGTGCCACGCTGTTTTAAAAACAGTTCAGTGTACAGTTGACCAGTGGTCAGTATAGTATGTCTGTGTGACAGCCGAAGATCTTTGTGGTCTGTCGTGTACTTATTTTTATTCCTGTACCTGGGACGGCCTGTAAGTTTGCTATTGTTACTGCTGTGTTACTGCTTTTAGCTGCTGAAAGTAACTGCTGTTTTAACTGTTGATTTTAACTGTTCTAGGCTGCTGTTGTAGATTTAATCTGTTTCTGTAGGTAATACTAGTGTAGTGTTGCCTTAGAGTTCTATTAGTAAACTTAGTTATAGTCTGTCTCTGTTCTTAGTGAATAGATCTACAAATACTATAGTAAGGTACTAACTAAGGTGTCCTTTTTAGTTTTAGTTATGAGTTGGTTGTAGTAGTAGAATATTGTAGATCTAGACTAGTTTATTGTAGTTTGTTAGTGTAGATCTAGGTCTAGACTAGTGTATTAGTTTTAGTGATTTAGTTAGATAGTTGGGTTGATCAGTTTGTGTTAGTAGTTGGTTAGTTTGTTAGTGTTTGTAGTGGTGTAGATTTAGAGGGTTTTAGTTAGTTGATGAGTTCAGTAGTAGTGGTTAGTCATTTTAGTGTATATATTTTATTATTGATTTGTTTTGCATATGTAAATAAAGTTTCGTTTGTTTATTTATCCTAACTAAAGTTTCGTTATCTTGTTTTCCTTTAGTTTAGGTTAGTTACAGCTAGTTGTCTGGTTACTTAGGTGACTCTAGCCCCTTGGTCACCATACCGAGGTGCACAGATTGAGCCCACCCAGTAGCGCTAACATCTGCCTACTGTTGGTAAATTTTAATGTTGAGCAGTAAGAATAGGTATCTCTCCACTCGCGCCTGCCTGACCTGCTCACAAAACATTTTACAACAAAAGCAACTTATAAAACAAAAACTATATGGAGAGCTGCCAGATCTAGAAACCACTGCCAGTTCATCGCAGACAGGGCCGCCGCGAGTGTTGTGGCCGCCTGAATGCGAAAATAAAAATGCCGCCCCCTCCCCCATCTCTGTTTTCTCTAAAGAATAATTCCATAAAGACTGAGCTGGACACTGTTCCAAAAGTGACCTTTGATTTATATCCATTTTTGTAGACTATTTTATTTTTCTTTGCATATTGACACCGCTGTTGTATCCCTGAAGTACAACTATGAACCATGCACTGGGAACAATTTTGAGAAAAACTTGCCTACAGATATCTTAATTATTGGTTCTTTGTAATAGACAATAAAAACTAATCTCGTTCTGACTACAGTTTATTCTCCTGTATTTGCGGCGATTATAATTGATGAGCTTGCGGCGGGATTATTACAATGAGCAGTGTAAATAAATGATCATGATTTATATACCAATTTCACGAGAACTTTGACTGCTCAATAAAGTGTGACATGGTCTGGACGTGTTCACGTGTTTGTTTCTCTAAGTTCCACAATACACTAAAACATGGACAAAGCTTGTAATACACAAAGCTATTAGGACTTTTTCAACGTTTCGTTCACTTTAATAATTATCTCCCTTGTATTTTGAAGACATGTGCATTGTATCCACAATCATCCGACTTACAAGGATTCAGATTTGCGTACAACTTTATCCAACAGATGAAGCAACTCAGCGCTGACTATTTTTTCATGAGTTATATTCCAAGTAATGAATTCAAAGAACAAGTCACTTAAACAATGATTTGAAATAAAACATAGTACGACAATGCTTCTCACATTTTATCTTGGCGACTCCCTAGATAACATTTTCCTTCGAGCCCTCTTGAGCCTTCTTTAATTGGACACTGTATATAGAAACCAAAGTGACGTCATGGCATTTCACTCAAACTTTGCTGTGTTGTTATTTTAGGAACTAGTCGTGATGACATCATTTGTAAGCGTTGTCAAAAGTGAATCCAAAAGGTAGAATTGAAGATACGGAAGGTTTCCGCTCAAGTCGGCAAGGGGTCTGAATATTTTTTTTCGCCGCCCCTCCCCTTCCTGTTGTAGGTCGGTTATTGACTTGTAGTATAGGACAGCTACTACAAACTGAACCGATTTAGGCGTTATACATTTGTTAATAAACTTGATATAACTTGAACAAACTTCTTTGTGAACAAAAACTCAATATGATTCTTTTTATTTACGATTTAACTAAAGATAAAATATAGATCTAATAGTAATGAAATAAACTGATATTTGAACAAATCTAGCGCACAACAAAAATAAAGTCTTTATTTGTTCATGTCTTAAGACAGTCTCAACTTTGCACTTGGTACACTCATTTCATCATCGTCACTGCATAACCATCAATCCATCACTACATAACCATTAACCCATCACTACATAACCATCAATCCATCACTACATAACCATCAATCCATCACTACATAACCATCAATCCATCACTACATAACCATCAATCCATCACTACATAACCATCAATCCATCACTACATAACCATCAATCCATCACTACATAACAATCAATCCATCACTTCATAACCATCAATCCATCACTACATAACCATCAATCCATCACTACATAACCATCAATCCATCACTACAAAACCATCAATCCATCACTACATAACCATCAATCCATCACTACATAACCATCAATCCATCACTACATAACCATCAATCCATCACTACATAACCATCAATCCATCACTACATAACCATCAATCCATCACTACATAACAATCAATCCATCACTTCATAACCATCAATCCATCACTACATAACCATCAATCCATCACTACATAACCATCAATCCATCACTACATAACCATCAATCCATCACTACATAACCATCAATCCATCACTACATAACCATCAATCCATCACTACATAACCATCAATCCATCACTACATAACCATCAATCCATCACTACATAACCATCAATCCATCACTACATAACCATCAATCCATCACTACATAACCATCAATCCATCACTTCAACTATTCACACCATCGCCTAGGAAGCACACATACTCATAAAACATTATGGCTTTGCCCCCCCCCCCCCCCAATAAAAATGTTTTTAAAATGAACTTTTAATTACAATTAACAGATCTACTTACAGTGTGGGCTATTCTACTCAAACCAATATTAAAAACAACCCACGACATTTGAAGGCCAGAAATGAGAAGGCGCCCATGGAAACTTCCTCGTCTACTGCTCTAGTTTTTGTTCTAGTTTCGAAATCATTTCTTATGTACGAATATCGTTTATAATTTCAAAGGATAATGGAAAAATGTGAATTTCTATAAAATATTTAAGGTTTTTTTATTTAACTAATTTTTAAAAAGTAACCTTGGAATAATGATTTGGCCGCCTCCTAAAGTCGGCGACTACGTGCAATGCACACATTGCACAATAGGTAGCGGCGGCCCTGATCGCAGCTATAGGATTACTCGCTCTGAACACCTCAACACGTATATATGCTAAAAGAGAAAGAAGAAGAAGAATTTAAGGGTCAGGAAATTGTGTTGAGTTGGGCACACACACCACCCACACACACACACACACCACACACACACACACACACAAATATATCAACTATTTCAATCCTTGTGCTTCAACAGACATTTTTATTTGTAAGTAGGTTCAATTCACTTTTTTGCAATGATAATGAATAGGTAGAATTAGCTCTTCTTTTGGACCTTTGAAAAACATAGACCTGACCAAAATGGGCAACTTGTACCGTGTCTTTTATGTCGCAAGACTCATCTATAGCAAGTGATAAGGCAGAATAAAGTTAGATATCTTCCACCTTCAAATATGTTACATTTAAATCCTTTGAAGACATCTTAGCTGTTTTATGTTTTGCAGTTTTAGTGGATAGTGGCAAATATTTTTTTTAAAGATTTCTGGTTTATTAATGCTCGGAATCAATATTTGACATACCATCTGTAAATGGTTTGCCTTTTTGAGCAATATCTAGTAGTATTACAAGCTTGCCAGGTTTGCATTATGTTCAGGCCGCCTCTACGCCTTAATTTTAGCGTTTACCTCAGTTTTTACTATTTATAAGTTTAATAAACTCAAGGATGGTTGAACAAAAAAATTTCCCCCTTCATTCTTAAGGAATATGTCACTAACAGGTGTGTTTCTAGCAGGGGCGTAACTAGCAATTTTCCATCCTTTGGGGACTCGGAAGCTTTACCCTCTTTTTGGGCCCCTGCATTTAGCGTAATGTTTAATTTTTAATGTAAAAAGCACTCCTTTGGAAGCCCTCCTCAAGTGGGGTCCCGGGGGATTTTCAAAATATCCCCCTCTCTTCATCCCACCCTAGCTACGCCACTGATTCCTAGTTGTGGTCTCTGTTCTTATATCGAACATTTCAAGCGACATTAACGGAACATTGAGAACGAGAAATAAAAACTAAAAGTTTCTCATTTAGTTTAAACCGTTTTATGAAACAATTGGCACAAGAGCAAAGGTGAGTAACTCTTTAATTCTTTCTGATTTGTGTGAAGCAGAGTTACTTTTTTTTTTCTTTTGTGAATGAGTGACATTAACCGAGAACATTTGTACTAGTAGGTAGGCATGACACGTGGTCTGAAGAGACCAATAGCTGCCACGTCACAGGTCTGACGTACAGATCAACATAAACATATGATCACTAATAGGGTTCTCGACTTCGTATTAGAACTCGAGCTGAAATGTGTTTTCTGAGTCTCCAAAGGCTACATGGAAAGCATCTCCCATCTTCAATATGTCCAGACACACACACACACACATGGATCCATGACGACCAAAATGAACATATATGAATATTACCACTAACCACCTAAATGATGTATATGGATGGAAATAAGATAATTTTAAAAAATAAGTTCTTCAATATAGTATAATCGATAATTAGTGCTTCGAGAATATTTTTTATCAGTTTCCATATGGAAGAGAGGCAATTAATATTTTGCAGTCTGTCCGTCACGTTAACAAAGTGTTAGGTATTTATGTTTAATGGTGTATGTATATGTTCTATGTTTTGCGTTAGGCGTGTTATGTACTGATTTGTGGTCAACTGGCAAGCCAAGCTCGATTTCTGTCTGTGTGTATCCGGGTATGTCGGTGTTACAGTGAACTTTGTCATCATTCTAGTTGAATCAAGCTTTGACATAAGCCTTGTGTTTGTATAATAGCTAAGGTTGAAATGTTCACGATAACAAACCAGTTCCCCCCTCCTCTCCACACAGCTGGCGTCCAAAGAAACGTCCAAATGCAGTTATGGATCTTTAAATCATTTCCGTAGGACACGTCGACCACCTTTCAGAAGACTGCTTTTGGCATACGTTCGTCCCTCATACAGGATACGTGCCCTGCACAGCGTAACATGCGGAACATAAGAAGATTTCTTGAATGCCTTCACCATGCTTGCGCTCCAAAGATGCTTGCGCTCCATTATGGGCATATGATGGCAAAACTGCACTAAAAAAAGCGATGCTTTTGCGAACACCCGGTATGGACAGTATAGAGGAACATCTTATGGTCCAACATACATACATACGTAATGACAATGTCCTCAAATTCCGAAGATTAAGGATAAGTGCAGTATTTCACATGACTACACAGACCGGCTGCGACCTGTATATTTTCCGCATTTCTTACAGACAAAGCCGTTGTCTGCTGGCGGTCTATTTAAGTTTTCTTTCCATCTTCTGCGCCTGTCTTCAATACATACATACATACATACATACATACATACATACATACATACATACATACATGCATACATACATACATGCATACATACATACATACAAATATACATACATACATACATAAATACATACATACATACATACATACATACATACATACATACATACATACATACATACATACATACATACATACATACTGTTAGGCACTTAGTTCATATCATTAGTTAGTTAGAGACGCACCATAGAAGACGTATATTGAACAGGACTAGTGACGCTTGGGTTTGGTTGGCTTAGAGACTTCTTAGAGACTAAAAAATCAGTTAGCAATCGGATTCTCTTGGGTAAAGACGTGTTTTATTTGACAGAGACTTTGACTGTGGTCTTTTATTGGATTAAACATTGATCATTGTTCATCAGTGTTTTTGACTCATCTCTCTACTTGTTAAAACAGGTGGTGTTTATTCTGTGTTGTTAAGAAACTTAAACACAGCTGAGTAATTTGTCATAATCTGACCAACCATCTACAGTTGTCTTCAATACAGATAAGCATGCATCAAAATACATACATACGTACATAAATACATACATACATATATTCACCACCTTACATTTCTACTTTTTATATTAGACAGACAAATACGGTAACTTTGCGTCAATAGTTGAATGGAAAACATATTTAAACCTCTAGCTACAATGTTGACCCGTCACGATCTACTGAGCATAAGCTAAGTAGATCTATTATAATATTTAATGAAACAATTTAAATGTTTGATCATTTTGGCACATATATTATAAGTCACTTTTTTTGTTATCGACCTGATACACCCAAATCTACTTTCATAGAAAAATACAGGTTGAAGAATTAATACACAGCGCGGAGTCTAGCCTCAAAGTAAAACAAAGAAATAAACAAACAAATTACATTAAACTATGTGACTATGTCCATGCATCCGTGTGTCAATGTATGTATACATACGTCAATAGGCCCACTATCTTCAAATACTAATAACAGTCATTAGTGTATAAATACATCCTATTGTCCATGCATGTAGTTAAACAATGTGATCTACCACTTAATAGAGAGGATTTTTAGACAATGTACTTCGGTAAAGGGGACGCGATGGCTGAGTCGTTTAGCGCTTGGCTTCCGAACCAAAGGCCCTTTGTGAGAGTCTCGGGGAAGACTTGGATTATGAATTTTGGGACTATTTTAAGGTCCTGAATCAATCCTACTCAAAGGGATACCTGAAATTTAGTTGGTGAAAGCAAAGGCCGTTGGTCGTTGTGCTGACCACTTGACATCCTGTTCCCTAAAAATCGCAAGGCCTAAAGGGGAAACTTTTACCACGGCATAACAGCACTTCACACTGTGGATCTATGTCAAAGTCAAGGAAACATTAAAACACACAACTAATAAACAAAAATATGGTAAGCTAAACATACATGTTTTATTTGTCTTTCAAAAAGAAAGAAAAAAAATTGACCAGAATATTATATTTCAAGCACCACGCTGTAACAGCGTCACTATCAAGACATACTACTATGTTGAGTTTATTTATGCTTCAAATTTATTGATTAAGACAACAGCGGTAGCGAATTGTAGGATTTAGTTTACAAGTCGTAACAATCAACCTACGTCTTAGCTTATTCGTCTAATGTAAGGTCAAATCCTAAAATTAAAAGCAGAGGCGGATATTGGTAAAGTGGGAGGGGGGTCAATTATCTCTTGTATTTCTAGCTCTAGCTAAGTTATACTCAATGCAGAGGTTGTTTCCCCTATTAGCTTATCACTGATATCGTTTAGCCAACATTTACTTTTAAAAAGCTCAATCTATCACAGTGGCCCGTGGAGGGGCTCTGGCTTGCTTCAAGATACTTTTCCCTCCCTGAGATGTTTATTTCCTCTTTTGAACTCTAGTTTGTTGTAGATCCGCCTCTACATCATCGTCCCAACGTCTTCCTGACCCTTGGAGTTTGCTCCTCTGTTCTTTGCTATTCCTTCAAGGCGACTTGCCACACTTCATCTTTGTGTCTTTGTCTGTATTTCAAGAAGTCCATTGGAACGTGGTGTTTGACACATTGGACAAAATAGATTCTTGTCCATACCATTGATTTGTTTTAGCTTCTTTTCATTGTGAATACAAAAACAGCCCAAAACAGTATTACAGTTTCATGTAGTTACATATCTTTAGAAAAAAATTGAATTTTCCCATAGTCCAAATTATTATAAACCAATTGAACGTCATTTAAATTCAAATACATAATCATTTCGGCTTCGACGCCTGAAGATGTAGTCTGTGCAATACTTTGGGACTTGTAATAGTGTAAACATATTTATCTATTCATACCAGTGGCGTAGTGAGCAAAATGAGTGCCAGGAGCAAGAAACTTTGTAGGCGCCCTCCCCCCCCCCCCCACTCCATGAACATAGAAATATAGGCTTATAAATAAAAAGTATTTAATAATAATATAATACAAATTACCTTAGAATGGATCAACTTATTAAATTAACTACAGTAGCTTTTTTTGCGCCTCTCTTAGTAAGGCGCTCCCGTTGAAAATGGCGCTCGGGCATCGTGTCTCCTTGCCCCCCCCCCTCTCGCTGCGCCGCTGATTCCTAGCTTCTATGAGATCCATGCACTATCAAGCAATAGCAACTACATTTTTTTTTTAAATTCACTTTCCAAAAGATAAATTGCAAAAAAAAAACAAAAACAAACAAACAATACAAAAAATAAAAGGCATTTCGAGCATTTCACTGATGCGATATTACTAATTTAGGTTGGCGAATAATTGAATAAGTTACAGTAAAGGAATATAAAAAATATAAAGGAATATAAAGGAATATAAAGGAATATAAAAATATAAGGAATATAAAGGAATATAAAGGAATATAAAAAATATAAAGGAATATAAAGGAATATAAAGGAATATAAAGAAATATAAAGGAATAAAAAAAATATAAAGGAATATAAAAATATAAAGGAATATAAAGGAATATAAAGGAATATAAAAAATATAAAGGAATATAAAGGAATATAAAGGAATATAAAGAAATATAAAGGATTATAAAAAATATAAAGGAATATAAAGGAATGTAAAGGAATAAAAAAAATATAAAGGAATATAAAGGAATATAAAGGAATATAAAGGATACTTTAACTCAATTCACAAAGAAATTAAAAAAAGGAAAAAAAAAAGAAAATGTTCCTTTTCATACCTTCATATTTAAGGAGCAGATAATTGTGAGAGAAGTTTATTTGAACCCAACAGCTGCGTGAGGAGAAAGGAAAACTAGCTGTTGTGTGGACTTCAAGGTACTGGCTATAGCTAATTCCTAAGCTCTCGTCGCAGCTCGCATCTCAATTAATGTGGTTATCAAAACTGAAGTTATGTACTTATTATAGTTGGAACTCAGGGGCGCCTGAAAATTACCAAGTTGAGAATCCTAATCTACACCGGAATGAGAGCTGTCTGGTTAGAAAGTAACTTGCTTTACAAATCGCGTACCTCCCCCACAAGTAGACTAGATAAACCTTGACGTGTTATCGGGAACTCCCACTCAAGGTGTATATACTTAAGTTTAAACCGATTGACACGTATTCAGGTGCATTATTGGCCTGCAAAATAGATGTTGGCTTTTATAAGAGGGAAGTGCTTTAGCCTAGCTAACTAGCGTAATATTTTTTCCCAACTTTTTAAAATAAAATTTCCATCACCTGAAAAGAAGAATTATTTATATCAAAGATGAGCATATGTGCCAACTTGCCATAGCTGACAGAGAAGAGAGCAGCTGAATGCATGCGGCAACGGAACGAGACAGCTGAAGGTCACTCCCGCGGGACACAGATTTAAGACTAAAAGAAAATCTTCTGCCGATGACAGACGCAGACGGCAACAAAGAAAATCGAAATCGACAACGTGCGGACAAGGGTTATGCTTCCCCTTGTTCTGGCAAAATATGTAGGTCACAGCTGGGGCTGCCCAGGCACGGGAAATACTGTTAATCTTTGGACTCAAAGCTAAGACTTATTATTCTTATTTATTAATTATTTTGTTTAGTTCCTTGAACAAGAAAAAAGAAATTGTACTTGACTGATGTGGCGGTAAAAGTTGAATTAGTCCCTTTTGTTTTCTTTGTTTATAGAATCAAGTTGTCGCTGAACGAATAGTTTGAGACAAATAATAGACAGCTAAGAAATCTTCTGAGATTAGGTGTGTCAGAAATAACGCTCAATTTTTACTAGTCAGATAGACAGAGGGAGTTGATATATATAGTGAAATTTTAAAAAAGTCAACACGATTCCCCTTTCTTTCTAACACCCCCCCCCCATTTTCCCATCTGGTCCAGATAAGTGATATGACCATAGCGTAGTTAGAGAGCTCAAAGCAAAAATAGCGCCAAACAAAAACAATTGACAAGAACATTTAGAAGTTTTAGCTCAAACATTCTTCCCGAACACAATTCTAAGCCATGTTCATGTGACAACAAAATGAACACTTTTCTATCTTGCTGCTCCAATACCTTTCTCTCTTTAGGATTAGCTGAGTTAGTGTGGTTTTGTTGTCTAGTCTCTGCTTCCCAGGCTAGGAACAGTGTGTTGGTTACCTGAGAGTTATTCTTCCGTTCCGCCTTGTGTTCTTGTTTCTTGACCTGGTCTTTGGCGTCCCGAAAAACAAAATAGGTCACGTGACTTTCTTTGTTTGTTTTTCTGTCTGCTGATCTGTTTTTGTTTCTCCAGCCCGTGGCTGCTGAAGTTTTGTGTCAGTTCCAAGTTGTGCCATTCTTGCGACGCTCCCTTTTGATGTTTCTAAATCGTTGCGTCCCATTGTAGATTTTTAGCAGGGGTCAACACTATAGAGTTATTTTTTTAGCAGGGGTCAACACTATAGTGTTATATTTTTAGCAGGGGTCAACACTATAGTGTTAAATTTGTAGCTGGGGTCAACACTATAGTGTTAAATTTGTAGCTGGGGTCAACACTATAGTGTTAAATTTTTAGCAGAAGACTTGAGTCGTCATCGAGATACATTGGTGTTTTGACTGACTCTGTAGAATCGTTCTTACCTTCTTCCTCCATTAAATCTTTGTATGCTCTCATTAAAGTTTCGTTTATATTTTACATCATATTCTAATTATTTTATTTCACATTTTCTATCGCACATTTCATAATCCTTTTTAATATATGATCTACTTGTATTTTGTTTAGAATGTTATTATCAGATGTTGCTTTGCAGCTATCGAAGTACTTTATACTCTGTTCTCGAAATTAAGATCATATCATTCGTAAAAGCTTTGTAATTTGAAAAGATATATCTTTTATTTTATGTATTTATTGTGTGTGTGTGTGTTTCTTTTTAAATCTGCCACCATGAACTTTAAATCATAATTTTAATATTTGTTATGTTGTAGAAGCTTGTTGGTATAAACATTGTAAAATATAAAAATAATAACTATTTCATTTAGTATGGATCAGCCATGTAATTAAACTAGTAAAAAAAATAGACTAACAACAATAAATCTGTGCGATTATAAATATTTTTTTAACCAATTTTTTAGCGCAATTTCATCCTTTTAGCTTTTCAGTACGTAATGATTATATTACCTGTTCGGGAAATCGTATAAAAGTATAAAAGGGACTAATTCAACGTATACCAGTCAAGTGCAATGTCCTATCCCTTATTCGATACCAAATGAAATAATTATACACCATTGATGATTAACTTATTCGCTAAATTTTAATTCATACTTGTTTTGCCAAATGAGTGTTTCAAATCACCCGATTTTAAGTTTCCTTTTAGACCTTGTGGTCTATAGGGCATATGAATTTAAAGTTCATCTGTTTCAGTAGCCCACAGTATTACGAGGGTATCATGTTGTCAGCACAACTATCAACCGCCTTTACTTTTCCCCAACTTATGTCAGGTACCCATTAGAGCTGGGTGGGCTCAGGGGCAACCAAGATCCAGGAATTAAAAATCCCAGTCTTCACCAGAATTCGAGACGGAACCTTGGTATAGATGCCAAACGCTTTACCTCTCAGCCACTCATGCTAAAATGTCTATTATTAACCAACTATTAAACGTGTTACAATCAAAGTAAGTTGCTGTAAAGTAAACAAAGTTACTGCAGTTTGTGTTAAAGTAGCACAATGAGCTGAGTGGAAAAAAACACATCGAGACTAATGCAGCCCCACAGAAATAGAGCTAAATGTGGCCACAAAGAAAGAGAGCTAAATGATGTAACACGGAAAGAGAGCTAAATGAAGTTACACAGAAATCAATCTAAATGTAGCCACACAGACATAGAGCAAAATGAGACCACACAGAAATCAATCTAAATGTAGCCACACAGACATAGAGCTAAATGAGACCAACACAGAAATCAATCTAAATGTAGCCACACAGACATAGAGCAAAATGAGACCACACAGAAATCAATCTAAATGTAGCCACACAGACATAGAGCAAAATGAGACCACACAGAAATCAATCTAAATGTAGCCACACAGACATAGAGCAAAATGAGACCACACAGAAATCAATCTAAATGTAGCCACACAGACATAGAGCAAAATGAGACCACACAGAAATCAATCTAAATGTAGCCACACAGACATAGAGCAAAATGAGACCACACAGAAATAAATCTAAATGTAGTCACACAGACATAGAGCAAAATGAAACCACACAGAAATCAATCTAATTGTAGCCACACAGAATTAAATGTAGCCTTACAGAAACAGACGTAAATACGGTCACATTACTTTGCTCTACTGGATTAAGAACTTAGCCATTTCATTCTACAACGCTGAGAGTCGGCACCAAAGATTCACTAATTCATTTATCAAACACTTGAGCGCACCAACAAGCTTGCTGTTTGATTTATTTAATTTCCTCTATAAATATCTCCATTATTAAAAAAAGCGGTACAACAATTGATTTTTCATTTTTTTATTGCGACAAGGACCCGCAATTGAGGCTTGGAAAAGCACTCAGGTTCTACCCCCCGGGTGAAGACTGGGATTTTTACTTTCGGGATCCACAAGGGCACCTCTGAGTCCACCCTGACGTTAGTTCGGGGAAAATTAAAGGCGGTTGGTCGATATGCTGGCCAGCTCTCAAACTGTGGGCCACAGAAACATATGACATTTACATCATCTGCCGCATTGATCACAAGGTCTGAAGGGGAGCATTACTCTACAAGGACCATCAGCTCAGTTTTTTAAAAAATCATAACATTTCAAGTAATCGAATGCTAGGCAATGCTTCTGCAATTTCTACGCTCTCTGCATCTGTATGTGCACTAAGAAAAATAAATGAAAAAATGTTAATTCCATCATAAAAATATTACGACCCAAAATGTATTAAATATAGTCACACAAAACAAAACCCTAAATATAATTCAAACAAAATTGATTTAAATATAGCTGCCTCTCAACTTTTTATTCAGCACAACCTCTATATATTTCAAAATTAGTTACAGATTAAAATTGTCTCATTATTCAAATAAATAAAAATTCTTAAATTATCTGCCCAAAAAAAGGGGCAAAGGAAAGAGGCCTAATGCCTAAGGATTCCTATGATGACAAAGCTAAAAATGAATAGCGCAAATTCTGAGGTTTCCTTAAAAAGATTAGTAAATCTAGATAAGTTGAGAAAAAAAATAAAAAAATTGGCTTCGATGTTGAGGAGGTACATTACGACCTTAGTTAGCAAATTTCATGCCACTTATAACCATTATTATTATACTTCGAATTCTGAAGTTTCCTTTAAAAAAAAAAGGAAGAATGTATAAAACAAAAAAAAAAAGGTCAGGTTGGGGACAGTTCATGAACAATGTTAACGTAATGAGTACTCATCCTACAGGATCAATGATCAGAATTTAAAAAATACAAATAAAAAAATAATATTTCAATGTTATCGACAGATAAAAGACTGAATACTTCATGTCAACTCATCTCGAACAAGTCGCTAAAATCTACTATTTGAGTAGAAGTTGATCATGATTTATACCGGTACTTTTGTTTAATTCATTTCAGGCTGTATACAATACCTATAGAAACAACTAATTTGATACAAAATGTGATTAAGACTAGTGATGAACAGGATTATTTTAGAGTTGATTAATGCAATACTAAGCGCATTTTTTTGCATAAAAACAGTTACAATAAGAATCCATACTTGTCAGCTGTAAACGCACCAAGAAAAACATATAGCAATATACTTCTCGGATTCTTGAGCTTCCATAGAAACCAAAGACAGTTCCTTTCAAAGCAATCCCAATGTCAAGGACGTCGTTGTCGTTCGGTATGTATAACACATGTGTACGTACAATGTGTCTATAACAAAGGACAATAGACAACCTTATGATCTTCAAGTCTGAACAATTTCTGAACAATTGACATTAATTGTGAAAACGTACAGCGTACGCTTTTGTCTTATTTGTTTTTTGGTCAATGTAATCTTCTAATGGATAAAAATTGATTTTAACAAAATTAGGTCGAATCGTATCGATATTATTAATAGTATTTGTATAGAAATTACTGTGTCACTCCTGACTAGCACAATTGTCCAACCGTGAGACCAGTGCGGCGCGACGTCTTGATAAAGGGAAGGGGGTCAATTATGTAGGCTATTTCATGGGATCAAAATGTTGAATGAATTTTCATTTTAGTTATTAATTAATATTATTCATATCAAATAACATCATTACCAATATTTTCTAAGACATTTCTAAACATTGTCGTTTAAACCCTTCAATTGCGTGTGATCATTTTTTTTTATTGAAATTCCCATTTTGTACGCATTCATTTTAAAACAGCAGTTTAAGGGTTAATGCACTTCTATTTGACTTCATGTTACATATAGCAACACTGTGTTTTGTTGTGCATCGTTATGTTAACTCTTTCTCTCCGTACTTATTTACTACATTCTGGTAGAAGTTACATTGGTATCGTCAGTTAGGAGAGAAGGAGTTAATGACTTTTTTTTTGTGACGAAAAACAAGTAACGAAAAAATGAATTAATTCATTTTTAGAAGACAATTTCTCTTTTATATAACTGATTTGTAAGAGCGAATGAATTTCTTTTCACGACTAACGAATGGTGACGAGGAGCGGACTGGATGTCAAAATCGGCCCAGGCATTTCTATACAGTACAGCTCATAAATTGTATACCATATGATGGGACTCTAACTATAGGCCTATCGGTTGTCAAACTTATGGTGTTATATTTTAGAATGTATTGATAACTGTATGGATGAACTATATCTTTATAAGAAGTTTAAGCCTTATGTTGCTTTTTAATCGATATGTATTTAGGCCCTAACATGATGAAGCCTACCAATAGCACTGTCTACGGATCTAGGCTATTACATTATCTTTGAAAATGTGTTCGATTAAATGAGTATTACGCTGTAGTCTGTAAAAGATGTATTTAACTTGACGCTCGTATAGCCACTTATATATTATAATATTATACAACCTTTAACAATTTAATGCGTGCCACAGTGGCATTCATACGGCCTTTTTGGCACATTTGAGTACCGGCCCACCGGGCATTTCCCCAATTGCCCATATAAGCCAGTCCGCCATGATGATAACTAAAAAAATAAAATTTTTAACCTAGTTTCTTAAGCTCAATTGTTTCGGGTCAAGATATTTCTAAGCTAGTCTTGCCAGCGTTTAAACCATTATGACTCAAAGAACTAGGTGATACAGAGCAATTAGGGATCTCGAACGTTGTACAGACCTGTGACGTGGCAACGAGCTATTGGTCCTAACTGTCCACAGGATGTGACGTTGCGTGGCTATAACCATTGGTTTTGATTCCATCAATTTAATTGTTTATGTTATATTATTGTGTTAAGCTTTAAAAATAAATACCTAAATGGTTCTGTCTCTGAAAAGAACAATTAAGATTTCATGCGCTTATATCATGTCACTTTTGTCGGTCTGGTCAACGTCTTGTACTCGCTATTTCTTCTGATTGCCATTTAGAATTGAAGTTCAAAGTTTGCGCAATAATTCCTTGTCGATGGCAGCACATGAATCAATAAAAAAAAATACACATTTGTTACTTAATTATTGGTAATTCATGACTTTTTTTATATAGATAATGTACTAAATCAGCGACTGGAAGGCTTGTGACAAGAATCATTTTAATGCCTAGAATAAGGACGTCCATGGACATTTTAACTTACCAATAAACGAATACAATCTTTTATTATAAGCTCTTCAATAGCTAAGTGGCTAAACATGTCGACCTTCCATCACGGGGGCTTGAGTTCGTATTTAGACTCAAGCAAATTGTCTTTGTTTACCTCCCTTTTATCAAAGCGAATGGGACTTTTGTTAACACGCTAGACAACAGACGTGTCAAATATTGAAAGACCTGGAGAGTAGGCAATGCTATTGTCCACAGGTATTAAGATCTGGAAAGTAGGTAATGCAATTGTGCACAGCGATTAAGGCCTGGAGAGTAGGTAATGCAATTGTGTACAGCTATTAAGGCCTGGTGAGTAGGTAATGCAATAGCGCATAGCTATTAAGGCCTGGAGAGTGCGTAATGCAATTGTGTGCAGCTATTAGTATGCATATCTCAACAGCTTCCATCCAGAAAAAAAGGTCAACCAAAATGGCAAAATACAAATACTTTACAAATGTTAAAAGTTCTCTGGATTTACGCTAAAAAAAAGTAAAGCTAAGTGAAGAAACAAAAGTTGTAATCTTCTGGGACAAGAAACCTATATCTTATCTTATCTTTTCTTATAAAATACAGACGGTACTTCAAAAAAGAATATTACATCCAACGCTATCACCTATATGGTATAGGAAACACATTGAGTCATATACGATGTAAAAGGTGATTGATTCAAACGAATTGATTCAATATAACTCAGTTTAAGCAAGGCTTTTAAAAGTATTTTTTTTTAAATATTGAACACTTAAACAAGTCAAAACAAAAGAACTTAGTATGACCTAATCTAATTAATATATAATGTTTTTTTCAAGTCTCCTGACACTAACGATTCATTGAATTCTCGAAGGGACATTTTTGTTTTATATTATCTTGGTAAATGTAACCATTGTCAAGTACGTAAAAGAACAACAACAAAACGACGTGCTGGTCTAAACATTCTCATACTATAACACATGACCACATGACACATAACACATGACCACATGACACATAACACATGACCACATGACACATAACACATGACCACATAGAACATGACACATAGCACATGATCACATGACACATAACACATGACCACATGACACATGACCACATGACACAGCTCTTGTTATGCTGTCAGTTTTCTATGACGACTCGAGCGGGCCACACCCAGGTCTCCCTTGAACAGCGTGTGTCACACGAGATGTATGAGTAGAACGGGAAGTTCAAAGCCCC
>JAZGLO010005620.1:0-51164 GCA_036873155.1 Biomphalaria sudanica | reverse complement strand
TTTTTTTTAAGTAAAGCTTTTGTCACACACACACGTACACACTCATTAGAGACGCCTATTTCTCAACGTATATATAGTTCCATGTTACCTTTGACCTATCCCTTAGTCTGTTGGACTGCTGGGCACCATGTAAGATTTGTCGACCGTCTTTCTCCATTCCTCTCTGTCTTTTGGACCTCTTTCAATGGCAGGCTATATGAGATGTCGAATAAAAGAAAATCTCTCTCTCTCTCTCTCTCTGTCTCTCTCTCTATATATAAATATATATAAAAATATTTATATATATATATATTTTTTTTTTTGTTTAGCGCAACTTTTATGCTTATAGAATGTTCTATCTTCTAATTACTTCTGTGGATTAGATGGTGGCGAGGAAAGGGGGTATCCTGGAGAAGGTTTCGGTCCTGCTTTTTCAAAAACTATTGTTGTAAATTCTAATAATTTCACAATTGTTACGTCTCCTTATCTTCGTAAATTTGTACCAAAGGTGCGTACAGTGGATTATGACATATCTCATTGATTTATTTGTTGTTTAATTTCTAATTAAATCATGTGTTATCATCAACAATGAATAATATAATTGTGCAAAGTTTCAACTTGATCCAAACATGTGTCTTAGATTCTACCCAGACGGACAGACAGAGTGAGTTATTATAAGCTTTATAAAAAAAAATGTGGAACATATTTGGCTACTTTATGTTTCTATATATTCAAAGATTTGTCCAGATCTCTCTGTTTAAGGGTTGTCTCCCTTCAGTATTTGTCTTTCACTAAGTTTGTACCTATTGCACGCACTAGTAACAAGATGAATGTCATAGAAGGCAGGCGCTCAGTATAAGCTCTTGTAAGCCAAGCTCATAAATTAGAGAACTCTTTTCTTGCTTGGAAGTAGAAGACAAACAGAGAATTTAAATCAATGTTAAGCCAACAAAGACCTTTTATGCGTAACATGTGGCTAAATATGTAGGTCGCGTCTGATTTTTTTTCATAGCCATGTAGAAACTGCATACGTCCTCGATCTTTAAACTTTTCTTTATGTAGGTTTATGTCAGTGTTCAGGTAAATCTTGCTCTAGCCAGTGTGTACAGGTACGCAGATGTTCTGTTAACAGGTTGCTTGATTGGAAAGAAAATGTTTATGCAAGGGAAACAACAACTTCAATACAACTCAAGTATAAAAAAAGAAAAAACAAGTAAATAAAAAAATTAATTAAGAGCAAACAAAGAAACAAAAAAAAAAAGCATAAAAAGATAATAAGAACGCCCCGTAACTGTCTTATGTCTCTGTAAAGCTTAAGGCTTAGTTGTCATTGACTTCTGTTGTCTGCTTGCAGATCCTGATCTAGACACATAGAAAATGAATTCAGTAAAAACATTGTTTAACAAATACTTTTTCCATTCATTTCGTTTGTTTGTTTGTTTGTTAACTTTTGACAGCAGAGTTACCTGTTGGGACATGCGAGTAGTTCTTTATTACTTTGTCTTTTAGTAGACAAAAAAACACCACAACAACACATCTAATTCATCATATTTTGAGTGAAAACTAAGTAGGTGTGTTTGTTCCTCTTTGTTCCATCCAACTCAAACATTATTAGCAGATAAAAATAAATATGAAAGAAATTGAAGTTTTATCTATCTATCTATCTATTTATCTATCTATCTATCTATTTATCCATTCTCTTTATATATATATATATATATGTATGTATGTATATATATGTAAAGAAAGAGAAAGTGAGACCGTATCTTACTTCTTATGTATTAACATATAAACTACTTCTGGAAGAAATATATTTATAGTTCTACACAAATCTCACACAACGCCGCCAATGCTGGCCTGGTAATGTCCACCGAATTGATGACGAACCTATCACGAAGGTCGGACTTTTTTGGGAAACTTCCGGCGGGCTCCAGAAAATTTGGTAGTCCCCACCTCTTCTATGTGGTAGTAATCATTTCGGACTTGTGAGTAGTGGACATTAATAATTATAATAAATAGTAGATCTAGAGTGCACTACACTGGGAAAGATTATTTGGGTGTTATTGTAGGTATTTTAAGTTATGGCCTCAGCTCTTGAAGAAAAGCGTAACAGTCGAAAAATGGCTGGTTCAAAACTTTTGAAATTAACATTTATAAAGTATTTTGTCTAAATTTTACTTTTATCTATTCTTCATTGTAAAGTAAAGATAATGGTTGATTTAATATATATATTATACCGAAAGCAGTTTTCATTATTATTGGTAAAGGGAAATAATAACGAAATTGTAATAGTTTAATAATTTACCTCATAGCCTCCCTTAAAGGGTTGACATGCTATAATTGAAGAGCACAATCGAGGATTCTATATAATAGTATATACTGTTCAAGAAACAAGACTGGACATGGACGGTTTGTTTAAATTACAGCAATATTAATATAATTAATAAATGTAAATTAAGAAACAAAGTAGAAAAAAAAATTAATTAAAAGAAATACCTTAATTTGGACAATCTCTTTGCTTTTAGATTCAGAAAGCAATCCTATTCTGTTAATATGTTAGAAAAGTAGAATTGTATTTGAAGACAATAATTTATTCCTTTATTCTTTATTCCTTCAGACACCAAATCTAAAACTTATATTACTATATACATAATTCATAACAAATGAAATATCTCATTCCTAGAAGGAGGCCCCTGCAGTAAAATCACTAAATTTACAAAGCCTTCCGGACAGAAGACTCAAAAGTAAAGTAACAATTCTACATAAAACACTGAACCATAATCTTTAAATACAAAAAAAAATCGAAGAAATATTCCTCGTCCCATATGCTAGAACAAATTTGTACAAATACTTCTTCTTCCCTAGTGCTATTAGAGCATGGAATGGGTTGCCTGAGTTAACAGGAAAACCAGTGACTTGGCAGAATTTAGGTCATTGGTTTTTATGCATGACTAAATGCATGACGCGTAGGACGTAATCATCTTCTTTTTTGAAGTAACGTCTGTATTATATAAAAAGAAGAAGTAGTCACCATTCTGTAAAGAAAATGTTGACTTGCCGGAAAAAAATTCATAATCCTACTATTTAATACAAAGCTAATATAGACTTATCAACTCAATTAGTCAGTCTGTCTGTCACAGGTGTTCTACACATACTTTTTCCCACCTTCTACTCTCGGATCATTGTAAACATTGCACAATTATTCATTGTTCTTAAAAACACATGAATCAATAAAAATGTACTAATTATTTTCTCATTTAGTCCTATATTTAATTATCTTTCATTAGACAGTACTAGATTAGGGGAGAGTAGAGAGTTAGTTCGGCGTATACAAATTTGAATTGATCAAGAGATATCGATAAAACCATCTACTCTTAGAAAAACTCGGAGGCTACTCATGATAGTTTGTCCATGGAGGCTTGATTCCTCGAGTTACAATTCAAATCGAGCTACTTTTTGTATTGTTGCTTTTGAAGAGCTAGGAAGTAAAGCTTCTCCCAGATACAGTGTCTTTAATATGTTCCTAAATTATATTATTAAACAAGCTTGTACAACAATACCCAAATTATCTTCAGGATAACAAATATAGAAGATATCCAATCAATTCTATTTTAACACATGGATCCACTTCTACCACAATACGTTAGATTGACCTGAGGCATAGTCTGAATTTCAGCAGCCATAGTGATTGATGATTTACATTTGAAACTCAAAAAAAAAAAAAAAACAACTATTGTACTAAATCTAAGTGAAGAACGTAACGAAGGATGAAATGCAATGACAAGGGTTTAATACCAAAACGACATGCACAATGAAATACAATCCGCATTCTTTTCAACCAGCCTCCTTCTCAGCTGCCATACCTATACGGAAGTCAAGTCTATTCTTACAAAGCTTAAATATCAACTCACTTTTTCTGACTGTCTTGGATCCGGTTAAAACTTTACACAATTATTAACAGTACCTTACAAAACATGAATCAATCAAAAGAATTAATTAGATAGTCAATAAATTACTGGTAATTAATTATTTAGTTTGATACCAGAAAACGAAGATTAATGCTTCAGTATTAAGATATATTGCTAAATATGTGGCTTATCGTCCCCTTAGATAGTTGTAGGCCTATACATTATTTCTCCCACACCCATTCTCGGACCAAGCTGAAACTTTACACAAGTAGTTATGATACCGAACAACACATGAATCAATATTTTATTAAAAGTAAACAATTAGCTGATTTTTTATCAGTAGTGTACATTTCATACGAAAAAGCGAAATAAATTCTTCTGTATGGAGAGATTCAGTTATTAATGTGGAGCCATTCTGCCTGAATAAACTTTAAAAAAAAAAGTATTTGTCTATTTCGCTTGTTTTTCTCACACAAGCCCGTCCTTAACCAGTCTTCAAACATCGCGGCAGGACAGAGTTCTTTCAGGACATTGGATTTCATTGTGATGTAACACATTTGATACTTATGTAATAGAGTATACACGATTGATTTGCGATGCAATACTTTCAGTACACAGTTTGATAGATAACACTGCAGCTACTTGTGTCGCAATACTATTGAAACACAATTGACATGGATAGTAATAGCATGGAGGCTGGGTAGAGGAAAAAAACTATCAGCAGCGTCCTCGTATAACAGCCAAGTCCTAGGATAATCTAAAAGGCAGGGGAAAGAAGTTGGCAAGAGTCTGCAAGAGGATCTCTCTCTCTCTCTCTCTCTCTCTTTTTCTGTGTGTGTGTGTGTTTTTCTTCCTAGGTGACGTGAGATGTTAACCGATTGGTTGGTGGCTGTGCAGTGTAGAGTCGGCTAATATGATCTGTTCTGTCCTAATGTTTGTTGAGAATAGCGAACGATCCAGACACTTCAAAGACTAAAGACGTGTTTTTGTTGTAAGTTCTATTTGTTTTTCAATATCCCGCTTCCATCATGGCTCTTACATCTCTATCTCAACTCAAGATATCCCGCTTCCATCATGGCTCTTACATCTCTATCTCAACTCAAGATATCCCGCTTCCATCATGGCTCTTACATCTCTATCTCAACTCAAGATATCCCGCTTCCATCATGGCTCTTACATCTCTATCTCAACTCAAGATATCCCGCTTCCATCATGGCTCTTACATCTCTATCTCAACTCAAGATATCCCGCTTCCATCATGGCTCTTACATCTCTATCTCAACTCAAGATATCCCGCTTCCATCATGGCTCTTACATCTCTATCTCAACTCAAGATATCCCGCATCCATCATGGCTCTTACATCTCTATCTCATCTCAAGATATCCCGCTTCCATCATGGCTCTTACATCTCTATCTCAACTCAAGATATCCCGCTTCCATCATGGCTCTTACATCTCTATCTCAACTCAAGATATCCCGCTTCCATCATGGCTCTTACATCTCTATCTCAACTCAAGATATCCCGCTTCCATCATGGCTCTTACATCTCTATCTCAACTCAAGATATCCCGCTTCCATCATGGCTCTTACATCTCTATCTCAACTCAAGATATCCCGCTTCCATCATGGCTCTTACATCTCTATCTCAACTCAAGATATCCCGCTTCCATCATGGCTCTTACATCTCTATCTCAACTCAAGATATCCCGCTTCCATCATGGCTCTTACATCTCTATCTCAACTCAAGATATCCCGCTTCCATCATGGCTCTTACATCTCTATCTCAACTCAAGATATCCCGCTTCCATCATGGCTCTTACATCTCTATCTCAACTCGAGATATCCCGCTTCCATCATGGCTCTTACATCTCTATCTCAACTCAAGATATCCCGCTTCCATCATGGCTCTTACATCTCTATCTCAACTCAAGATATCCCGCTTCCATCATAGCTCTTACATCTCTATCTCAACTCGAGATATCCCGCTTCCATCATGGCTCTTACATCTCTATCTCAACTCAAGATATCCCGCTTCCATCATGGCTCTTACATCTCTATCTCAACTCAAGATATCCCGCTTCCATCATGGCTCTTACATCTCTATCTCAACTCAAGATATCCCGCTTCCATCATGGCTCTTACATCTCTATCTCAACTCAAGATATCCCGCTTCCATCATGGCTCTTACATCTCTATCTCAACTCAAGATATCCCGCTTCCATCATGGCTCTTACATCTCTATCTCAACTCAAGATATCCCGCTTCCATCATGGCTCTTACATCTCTATCTCATCTCAAGATATCCCGCTTCCATCATGGCTCTTACATCTCTATCTCATCTCAAGATATCCCGCTTCCATCATGGCTCTTACATCTCTATCTCAACTCAAGATATCCCGCTTCCATCATGGCTCTTACATCTCTATCTCAACTCAAGATATCCCGCTTCCATCATGGCTCTTACATCTCTATCTCAACTCAAGATATCCCGCTTCCATCATGGCTCTTACATCTCTATCTCAACTCAAGATATCCCGCTTCCATCATGGCTCTTACATCTCTATCTCAACTCAAGATATCCCGCTTCCATCATGGCTCTTACATCTCTATCTCAACTCAAGATATCCCGCTTCCATCATGGCTCTTACATCTCTATCTCAACTCAAGATATCCCGCTTCCATCATGGCTCTTACATCTCTATCTCAACTCAAGATATCCCGCTTCCATCATGGCTCTTACATCTCTATCTCAACTCAAGATACCCCGCCTACATCATGGCTCTTACATCTCTATCTCATCTCAAGATATCCCGCTTCCATCATGGCTCTTACATCTCTATCTCAACTCAAGATATCCCGCTTCCATCATGGCTCTTACATCTCTATCTCAACTCAAGATATCCCGCTTCCATCATGGCTCTTACATCTCTATCTCAACTCAAGATATCCCGCTTCCATCATGGCTCTTACATCTCTATCTCAACTCAAGATATCCCGCTTCCATCATGGCTCTTACATCTCTATCTCAACTCAAGATATCCCGCTTCCATCATGGCTCTTACATCTCTATCTCAACTCAAGATATCCCGCTTCCATCATGGCTCTTACATCTCTATCTCAACTCAAGATATCCCGCTTCCATCATGGCTCTTACATCTCTATCTCAACTCAAGATATCCCGCTTCCATCATGGCTCTTACATCTCTATCTCAACTCAAGATAT
This sequence comes from Biomphalaria sudanica, assembly GCA_036873155.1. Taxonomy (NCBI): domain Eukaryota; kingdom Metazoa; phylum Mollusca; class Gastropoda; family Planorbidae; genus Biomphalaria; species Biomphalaria sudanica. The sequence goes on along the minus strand of JAZGLO010005620.1, from coordinate 44,053 downwards.
CCCGCTTCCATCATGGCTCTTACATCTCTATCTCAACTCAAGATATCCCGCTTCCATCATGGCTCTTACATCTCTATCTCAACTCAAGATATCCCGCTTCCATCATGGCTCTTACATCTCTATCTCAACTCAAGATATCCCGCTTCCATCATGGCTCTTACATCTCTATCTCAACTCAAGATATCCCGCTTCCATCATGGCTCTTACATCTCTATCTCAACTCAAGATATCCCGCTTCCATCATGGCTCTTACATCTCTATCTCAACTCAAGATATCCCGCTTCCATCATGGCTCTTACATCTCTATCTCAACTCAAGATATCCCGCTTCCATCATGTCTTACATCTGTATCTCAACTCAAGATACCCCGCCTACATCATGGCTCTTACATCTCTATCTCATCTCAAGATATCCCGCTTCAATCATGGCTCTTACATCTCTATCTCATCTCAAGATATCCCGCTTCCATCATGGCTCTTACATCTCTATCTCAACTCAAGATATCCCGCTTCCATCATGGCTCTTACATCTCTATCTCAACTCAAGATATCCCGCTTCCATCATGGCTCTTACATCTCTATCTCAACTCAAGATATCCCGCTTCCATCATGGCTCTTACATCTCTATCTCAACTCAAGATATCCCGCTTCCATCATGGCTCTTACATCTCTATCTCAACTCAAGATATCCCGCTTCCATCATGGCTCTTACATCTCAATCTCAACTCAAGATATCCCGCTTCCATCATGGCTCTTACATCTCTATCTCAACTCAAGATATCCCGCTTCCATCATGGCTCTTACATCTCTATCTCAACTCAAGATATCCCGCTTCCATCATGGCTCTTACATCTCTATCTCATCTCAAGATATCCCGCTTCCATCATGGCTCTTATATCTCTATCTCAACTCAAGATATCCCGCTTCCATCATGGCTCTTACATCTCTATCTCAACTCAAGATATCCCGCTTCCATCATGGCTCTTACATCTCTATCTCAACTCAAGATATCCCGCTTCCATCATGGCTCTTACATCTCTATCTCAACTCAAGATATCCCGCTTCCATCATGGCTCTTACATCTCTATCTCAACTCAAGATATCCCGCTTCCATCATGGCTCTTACATCTCTATCTCAACTCAAGATATCCCGCTTCCATCATGGCTCTTACATCTCTATCTCAACTCAAGATATCCCGCTTCCATCATGGTTCTTACATCTGTATCTCAACTCAAGATACCCCGCCTACATCATGGCTCTTACATCTCTATCTCAACTCAAGATATCCCGCTTCCATCATGGCTCTTACATCTCTATCTCAACTCAAGATATCCCGCTTCCATCATGGCTCTTACATCTCTATCTCAACTCAAGATATCCCGCTTCCATCATGGCTCTTACATCTCTATCTCAACTCAAGATATCCCGCTTCCATCATGGCTCTTACATCTCTATCTCAACTCAAGATATCCCGCTTCCATCATGGCTCTTACATCTCTATCTCAACTCAAGATATCCCGCTTCCATCATGGCTCTTACATCTCTATCTCAACTCAAGATATCCCGCTTCCATCATGGCTCTTACATCTCTATCTCAACTCAAGATATCCCGCTTCCATCATGGCTCTTACATCTCTATCTCAACTCAAGATATCCCGCTTCCATCATGGCTCTTACATCTCTATCTCAACTCAAGATATCCCGCTTCCATCATGGCTCTTACATCTCTATCTCAACTCAAGATATCCCGCTTCCATCATGGCTCTTACATCTCTATCTCAACTCAAGATATCCCGCTTCCATCATGGCTCTTACATCTCTATCTCAACTCAAGATATCCCGCTTCCATCATGGCTCTTACATCTCTATCTCAACTCAAGATATCCCGCTTCCATCATAGCTCTAACATCTCTATCTCAACTCAAGATATCCCGCTTCCATCATGGCTCTTACATCTCTATCTCAACTCAAGATATCCCGCTTCCATCATGGCGCTTACATCTCTATCTCAACTCAAGATATCCCGCTTCCATCATGGCTCTTACATCTCTATCTCAACTCAAGATATCCCGCTTCCATCATGGCTCTTACATCTCTATCTCAACTCAAGATATCCCGCTTCCATCATGGCTCTTACATCTCTATCTCAACTCAAGATATCCCGCTTCCATCATGGCTCTTACATCTCTATCTCAACTCAAGATATCCCGCTTCCATCATGGCTCTTACATCTCTATCTCAACTCAAGATATCCCGCTTCCATCATGGCTCTTACATCTCTATCTCAACTCAAGATATCCCGCTTCCATCATGGTTCTTACATCTGTATCTCAACTCAAGATATCCCGCTTCCATCATGGCTCTTACATCTCTATCTCATCTCAAGATATCCCGCTTCAATTATGGCTCTTACATCTCTATCTCATCTCAAGATATCCCGCTTCCATCATGGCTCTTACATCTCTATCTCAACTCAAGATATCCCGCTTCCATCATGGCTCTTACATCTCTATCTCAACTCAAGATATTTCGCTTCCATCATGGCTCTTACATCTCTATCTCAACTCAAGATATCCCGCTTCCATCATGGCTCTTACATCTCTATCTCAACTCAAGATATCCCGCTTCCATCATGGCTCTTACATCTCTATCTCAACTCAAGATATCCCGCTTCCATCATGGCTCTTACATCTCTATCTCAACTCAAGATATCCCGCTTCCATCATGGCTCTTACATCTCTATCTCAACTCAAGATATCCCGCTTCCATCATGGCTCTTACATCTCTATCTCAACTCAAGATATCCCGCTTCCATCATGGCTCTTACATCTCTATCTCATCTCAAGATATCCCGCTTCCATCATGGCTCTTACATCTCTATCTCAACTCAAGATATCCCGCTTCCATCATGGCTCTTACATCTCTATCTCAACTCAAGATATCCCGCTTCCATCATGGCTCTTACATCTCTATCTCAACTCAAGATATCCCGCTTCCATCATGGCTCTTACATCTCTATCTCAACTCAAGATATCCCGCTTCCATCATGGCTCTTACATCTCTATCTCAACTCAAGATATCCCGCTTCCATCATGGCTCTTACATCTCTATCTCAACTCAAGATATCCCGCTTCCATCATGGCTCTTACATCTCTATCTCAACTCAAGATATCCCGCTTCCATCATGGTTCTTACATCTCTATCTCAACTCAAGATACCCCGCCTACATCATGGCTCTTACATCTCTATCTCATCTCAAGATATCCCGCTTCAATCATGGCTCTTACATCTCTATCTCATCTCAAGATATCCCGCTTCCATCATGGCTCTTACATCTCTATCTCAACTCAAGATATCCCGCTTCCATCATGGCTCTTACATCTCTATCTCATCTCAAGATATCCCGCTTCCATCATGGCTCTTACATCTCTATCTCATCTCAAGATATCCCGCTTCCATCATGGCTCTTACATCTCTATCTCAACTCAAGATATCCCGCTTCCATCATGGCTCTTACATCTCTATCTCAACTCAAGATATCCCGCTTCCATCATGGCTCTTACATCTCTATCTCAACTCAAGATATCCCGCTTCCATCATGGCTCTTACATCTCTATCTCAACTCAAGATATCCGCTTCCATCATGGCTCTTACATCTCTATCTCAACTCAAGATATCCCGCTTCCATCATGGCTCTTACATCTCTATCTCAACTCAAGATATCCCGCTTCCATCATGGCTCTTACATCTCTATCTCAACTCAAGATATCCCGCTTCCATCATGGTTCTTACATCTCTATCTCAACTCAAGATACCCCGCCTACATCATGGCTTTTACATCTCTATCTCATCTCAAGATATCCCGCTTCAATCATGGCTCTTACATCTCTATCTCATCTCAAGATATCCCGCTTCCATCATGGCTCTTACATCTCTATCTCAACTCAAGATATCCCGCTTCCATCATGGCTCTTACATCTCTATCTCAACTCAAGATATCCCGCTTCCATCATGGCTCTTACATCTCTATCTCATCTCAAGATATCCCGCTTCCATCATGGCTCTTACATCTCTATCTCATCTCAAGATATCCCGCTTCCATCATGGCTCTTACATCTCTATCTCATCTCAAGATATCCCGCTTCCATCATGGCTCTTACATCTCTATCTCATCTCAAGATCAATTTGTGTATATTGTAAAAAAGAAAGTTATTTTAAGTTTTTGTTCCCAAGAGAATTTTGTAGAAGTTTTTAAGTTTGTTTTCATTTTAAATATCATACTCCTTACATTGGCTTAGTTGTACTAGCTGTTTGGTGCTACAAGCCAACGACTGACTAATAACGAGAATCTATAAGTAAATGATACATTACAGTGGAGTTACTTAAGCTTTATTTGATATTACTTTTTTTTTATTTCCAGCAGATTTGTTCCTTGTGACACTAGAATGAAACAGACATATAACTTTAACACATTTTTAACACATTTATACTAACTGTTTTATAAACACACTCACAGATATCTATGTGCATTAGCACGCATTCACTCATTTCTGCTCCCTCTATTTCTCTTTCTCTCTCTCTCTCTCTTCCTCTCTCTTTCTTTCTCTCTCTCTCTCTTTCTTTCTCTCTCTCTCTCTTTCTCTCTCTCTCTCTCTCACTCACTCTCTCTCTCCAACACCTACAAATCAATGACCAGCCTCTTAATGAAATGAAGCGGAAGGGAGACTACAGAAAGTTTGGGAATTAATGGCTGAATCATGTCTGGTGGTCACTAGAGTCAACAATGTCAATGTCGTGGCAACATTGGGGGGGGGGGGAGGGGGAACATCGCAGTGTCAAAGGATTTGTCACTAACCATGCTGTAATTGGAGGGGGGGGCGAGCGATAAGGGATGGAGGGGAGTGACCAACATGGGAGGAGAAAAAGAGTTCATTAATTGGAAACACTTACAAAATGGGGGGGGGGGGTTGTTGTATTCTGACACTGTCAATAAAGACCAAACAATCGGGGATGCTCATATATTGCCCTCTGCATGTTTGAAATATAATAAGGTAAAGGGTTAGCTATAAATGGGTCTTTATATCAAGCAAGTATAAATATTTATATTACAACGTTTAACTTCATAAGAAAAGTAAAAGAAAAAAGAAATTGACATTTAATGCATGACTAACTATTAAAATTCAGATAAACACGAAAAATGTGTATTTTATAATATTCTGAAAATACTTCACCTATTTTATTTCTTAATCTGCAGTTTTTCTTTAGGGTGTGAAAAGTTTGTTTGGAAAATCAAAATGTACATGGAATATCATGAGGTATCTATTTACAACCAAATCTTGCCTGATTTTACTGTACTCAGTGTACTGTAAGTATGTGCTCCCCGGCTAGCTTACTCTTAGTTGATAGATCAGTGTATACGATAGATAGATAGATAGATAGATAGATAGATAGATAGATAGATAGATAGATAGATAGATAGATAGATAGATAGATAGATAGATAGATGATAGATAGATAGATAGATAGATAGATAGATAGATAGACAGATTAACAGACAGACAGAGAGAAAGACAGACAGACAGACCCATCTAATGAGAGAAAATGTTAGCAAATACAAATCTTTATTTCTTATTAAAAATATCAACATACGTTTATGTAGCCAGATATTTAAAGGGAAAGCGAGACATAGAAAAAAATAAAATGAGACAGGAAGAGATATATGCTAAATCCATATTTAAGCCGAGTCTAAACAGACACTAACTAGATGTAGATCTACCACACAGTTAGGTAGAAGAGAGTACTCTTTTCACGTTAGTGACACCAAGACGAGCGCCACACTCGTGCAGTAACGACATGGTCTCAGACCGGAGAAGTTTATGGAGACAGATGAAGACAAACCGAGACACATCTACAGTGGGGTATGTTCTTCTAATCAAGTTTAGTCCCACTGCCCGAGTTACAGAAGTAGCAGATCTGAGTGAACAGCGTGGCTAGCTAGCAGTGGTCACTTCTTGTCATGTAGAACAATAGTTGAACAAGTAAAATATAAACAATCCATTTTAAAAATAAAAGCTTATCCCAGGGGAAGATCTCCGCCCTTAAAGCTATATATATTAATAATGTAGAATTTATTTTTCTTATTCGATATCAAATTAATTTACTAATAATAATTAATTGACTAGTTGGTCAATTGTTTTATTGATTCAATCAATAAATAAAGTTTCAACTTGAACCGAGAATAGGTATGGGAGAAAGAAACATGTACATACTTTCTTTTTTTCACCCGGCAGACAGACGGACAGACAGACAGATAGACAGAGTTGATATGAGCGTTGTAAATAGAGAATCGTACACTAATAAGCCTTTAGATTCGAAAACCAGAGGACGTTTTGAATCAGTATGTTGACTATGACATGAATAGAAGTAAGTAAGAGCAGAAAGTAAAATACAAGAGTGGTGGAACGGATGGGTGGCTAGTTAATCGAATGTTAGTGTAATTAATTGGCTGAATGAATAGATGAGTGGCTAAAAGGTATGGCTCGATGGCTGAATGAATAGATGGGTGGCTAAAAGGTATGGCTCGATGGCTGAATGAATAGATGGGTGGCTAAAAGGTATGGCTCGATGGCTGAATGAATAGATGGGTGGCTAAAAGGTATGGCTCGATGGCTGAATGAATAGATGGGTGGCTAAAAGGTATGGCTCGATGGCTGAATGAATAGATGGGTGGCTAAAAGGTATGGCTCGATGGCTGAATGAATAGATGGGTGGCTAAAAGGTATGGCTCGATGGCTGAATGAATAGATGAGTGGCTAAAAGGTATGGCTCGATGGCTGAATGAATAGATGGGTGGCTAAAAGGTATGGCTCGATGGCTGAATGAATAGATGGGTGGCTAAAAGGTATGGCTCGATGACTGAATGAATAGATGGGTGGCTAAAAGGTATGGCTTGATGGCTGAATGAATAGATGAGTGGCTAAAAGGCATGGCTCGATGGCTGAATGAATAGATGGGTGGCTAAAAGGTATGGCTCGATGACTGAATGAATACATGGGTGGCTAAAAGGTATGGCTTGATGGCTGAATGAATAGATGAGTGGCTAAAAGGCATGGCTCGATGGCGGAATGAATAGATGGGTGGCTAAAAGGTATGGCTCGATGACTGAATGAATAGATGGGTGACTAAAAGGTATTGCTCGATGGTTGGATGGATAGATGTGTGACTAAAAGGTATGGCTCGATGGCTGAATGAATAGATGGGTGACTAAAAGGTATGGCTCGATGGCTGAATAAATAGATGAGTGACTAAAAGGTATGGCTCGATGGCTGAATAAATAGATGGGTGACTAAAAGGTATGGCTCGATGGCTGAATAAATAGATGGGTGACTAAAAGGTATGGCTCGATGGTTGGATGGATAGGAACTGAACTGAGTTAGCAATACAACAATTCTGTGCATAAGCTTTAAAAAAATAGAAAAAAGATAAAGATAGAGACAAAGAGAGACAAAGAGAGAAAGACATATAAAAAAGTGTAGAATATATATATATATATATATATATATATATATATATATATATATATATATATATATATATATATATATAATATTGTATATTTGTCAATCAATTAACTAATAGCTCATAAAACAATGCCTCTTATATTGCACTTGTCTTATGTTGACAAATATTTATAACATAACACGAGAACACGCTGTCCAGTTCAGTCCCCATTGATCCTCTGTATGTGTGCTCGCCTGGTTGTCCTGTCCGCTCTGCTACCACATGGACATTAGGAGTGTTTAGAAAGAAAAAGTTTCTGTCCCAGCTGGTCAACAAATTTATCGGAAGTAATTAATTGTGTTAAGACGACTAATTGAATCCAAATAAAATAACATTGTAATGGTGAATTAATATTAAGAGTGCATGGTCATCTCTGCTCAGGGTTGGCCAGATCAATATTAAACACTTAGACTTTAGAGAGTACCATAAGAAGACCCCTTCTTAATTACTTACTTAGACTTAGGTCCCACCACGACGTTTGGCTGGCAATGTCTGAAGCCTCCACCCACCTGGTGTCCACTGCTCTGATTTCCTCCATCAAAGTCTGACGCCAGGTTATAGGAGGACGTCTCTGTTCGCGCTATCCTAGTATTGGCCTCCATATCATTGCAACTCTTGATATGCGTAATTCATTTTGTCTTAGAACGTGTCCCGCAAACCTCATGCGACGCTCTGACAAAACCTCACTAAGTCGTCGACTCCCAGATCGACATAGGATTTCATTGTTTGAGACCCGATTTCTATAACTGACTCCTAAAATCCGTCTCAGCCATTTTTGTTGAGCCACATTTAATCTTTTCTCAATTTTGGTAGATGACTTCCATGTCTCACATACATATACTGCTGTTGGGATGACGATTGCATTAAGTAGGTGCATTTTTGTCTTAAGTCTAATAGCTTGGCTTGTCCAAATAGGCCGCAGCCTTTATAAAATGCTCTCTGCCTTTCCTATTCGACACCATAAGCTAATTTTAAATATTTAAACGACTAGAATGTCACTAGATATCTAACACAAACAGAAGCTGCAGGGGCCTGTCATTATCTCGTGTATATTTATTATTATTTATAGATTACTATCACGTGAAGTACGCGTGGAGGCTGCCAGTAATGTATAAACGATAAGTTGTTTGCATACTAACATTTTTATTTTCTATGCAAAAAAGTAAATTAATGAACTGGAAGTAATTCGTTTATGATAAGAAAAAGTTCTTAAATTTTGAGTTTGAAAATCTAATTGGTCAAAATTGGTCAAGTAATGTTAAACTCTAATAATCTACACATTTCTATACATTTCATGTATACACACACATAAATATGTAAACATACACCATACAATATGTTTCTATATAAAGACAAATACAGATTAGCATTCATTTATTCTATAGTTTTTAAGAGTATGGATTACGAATTAATGTTTAGTTCTTGCAATTTTACTCTCGTTCATTAAATTCAAAAGCGATGTATCATTCTTTTTATTGCAATTTCAAAACTTTTATTTCAAAATGGACATAAAAATCTAATCTGCATTAAGAGTTGGATTTCTCTGATTAAACAAAATAAAAGTGCGCATTGATGACATTGAATTGTAATTAAATCTTCGAGTTTCATTTCAGCTGAAGCCATTTGATGTGATAAAGTTCAGAGAGTGAATAAAACACCCATTGAAACCCCCACCTTCTTGCAGAAAGTTTAAGTTAGGATGTAATAATCAACGGACGTCTGAAAACGTACACATTTACTGGACAGTGTCACGTGATTCACTCTGACATTTAAGACACTTGGTAAGAGCTGAGGTCTGACTATTATTTTGGGTTTTGCTGAGTTGAGCTGGGTCGACATACATTTTGAGAACCTGTTAGACACTTTACAAGAGTCACATACTCGTGTCCAGGCAACACAACATACTTGCAATGTTTACACTACTTTCTCAAATCAAAACATCCATGATTTTGTTGTTTCTTTTTGTACTAGATTCCTCTACATGTTTGGTATCTGCTTTGGACTGGTCGAACCTTACTGAGTGGCATTCCCCTTCCGACATGAACAGGGGCGGACTGGCTATATGGGCAACCTGGCAAACGCCCGTTGGTGCGGTGCCACTTTAAATTTCATACGTTGGAATACGTCCCGTAAGCGTGATTTGCCTTTTTATAAAAGATCTTTACAGACTTTCCTGTGTAATACTGGCCACATGTTCCAAAAAAAAAATGGATTCTCTTATACCCCCTATACCGTGCTTCTATGATTATTAATCTTTTATAAACACTAAGGGATTAAATGAAATGGATTAATTGAAAACATTACTTTTCCCTAGAGAGAACGAACCAAAAATATTTCTACAAAACCTCACCACAGTAGAACGTAATAATCGTTATTGTTAAGGAGTCTTTGAAGTTTATTAAACGAAAGAAAATGTGTTTGTTTTCAAATATATTTTATTAATTATTGTTTAGTAACTCAATATGTGTATCTATAATATGTGAAAATAAATGACTGTTGACCTCTCTGTTCGTATTCTAAATAGCCATACCATGTTCTGGTTTCTCCTAATGCTATAATCAGCTTTACTTCAGTTGACATTATCCATAATCACATGATAAGCTTTGAGCCCTAATTCCATGCCTTCTTCCACAGCTTGTTCTAGAGCTGAACATTTTTAATTAATCAAAAGAAATAAAGAAAGTGGGCACCACGTTTCAAAACAAACAGGAAATCTTTAAATCTTTAAAATCAAGTTTATAATATGAAAGAATAAAATGAATAAAGTTAATTTTTTTTTTAAATTCATCTGAAATTTTTAGGAAAATTAATTTGATGTAATAATCTAAACTACATGATAAAGAAATTTATAAACTCTTCAGTTGTTATCCAGATGAATTTATTACTTTATTTAAATTAAATTCTGAGTATTTTTCACTTGCAAGTAGGTTTACCATGTACTAAGTATTATTTTCTTAACTTACTAAAACAAATTTAATTAGACTTTACTTGATCATTGTATTATAGGCTAATTCAGGCAACCCGTGGCATGCTTTAAGGACATAACGTAAAAAAAGAACACTTACATACATGTATTTGAGAATGATGAATAAGAAATTTGACTTTATGTTCGTTTTTTTAAGTTTCTAAGTATTTAACTAGGTCTGCGTTTATAATGCGCATGGCAACGCCAATGGTTTAGTCGTGTTTAAGACTTGTATTATCATGCACAACTAGAGTACCACATTGCTAAGCGTATAACGTAGAATCTTCTGATGTACAGGTATTATACAGAAAGTATTCTACTGATCATCGCGCAGGTCTTAGATCGTTAGCTTGTTGTAGTTCCATGTCACAACCTATGGTCTGTAAATGCAGCATATCCTTTGCCTTGTATCGACTATGCCGTCCAAACCACCAGCCAAAATAAAGAGAATCTACCTGAACGTCAAGTCTTTTATCGATCAGAATTCAGAAGTGCAATGTGCCGCACATACCTGGGAGTCAATAGAAATAGGTGAAAACAAAAAGTCTGCATTCAAGTGTTATGTTTATAGAAGGCATGCAGTACATTAGTTCTAGCATCACAAGAGAGACACGCAGCCAAGAGAGAATGTCACGTTTCAACGGTCATTAGTTCCGCTTCCCTGAACCTGATCCAATTTCTAAGGCAAATTTACTTCTGATAGATAAATATTGTTTACATAGAAATACATTTGTGTAGATTGACTACAGAGAAACGCTAAATAATATCGAAGTACATTGAAGTTTGAGATTACAGTCTGGTTCATTGTTAACCATCATTTCCATGCTGTCACACATGAATGCGTCAACTAGTTACTTGTGAGCTAATGCAAAGATATACAGTGTACTATACAGTTAAGAGCTTCTTCACGTCACGTTATTAATGAAAATGTCTAGGTAGGGAACCTTCTTCTTCTTCTTCTTCTTCTTCGTTCTCATTGTTATGTTGGAGTGTTCAGATGAGAAGACCAATACATGAGATGAGAAATGCGCAGTGGTTTCCAGATCAGGGAGCTCTCCATATAGTTTCCTTTCTAGTGGGGTGATTTGGGGCCAATGTCTTATACGGGCCTCTTGGTATAGAGAGCAGTTTTGGAGGACGTGGTCTGTATTCTCTGGTGATTCTCCACATGGGCAGATTTCACTGGTTCCAATTTTGAGCTTCCGGTACATGTGTTTTCGCATTCTGTTGTGTCCGGTCCTGAGTCAAAAGATTAGACGTTGGTCTTGTCGGGATAGCTTATAGTAAGCTTATAGTAAGCGTCATCTTTCTTGTGATTTGGATGAGAGCTCGTCCATTTCTCATTTATTTTATTTACTATTAATTCCTTCAATTCTTCTGGATAGAGTGCAGAGTTTATTAGTGTGTTAGTTCTCCCACTCTTGGCGAGTGTGTCAGCCTTCTCATTTCCTTCTAGTTCATTAACTGATAGTGTATACAAAATGTTTTCTTAAAGTGATTGTGTTGCTTAACTTGATTTATTATAAGCACTTTGAGTAAAAAGCGATAAGAATTAAATCTCTAAATACGGAATTAGCAACAAAACGTTTTATAATAGTACCCATACTTGCTAATTAATCCACAAAATGAGTCTGAAGACTTATGAGAACCATCCTGATAATTATTCGAGTACACATGTTCCGCTAATCAAAATAATTAGAACTAGACGTCATGAGCTCAATTCTTTAGAGTGTATTTTCCATTTTCTTTGACAAATGTCCATACTAGTCTTTAAAAACTTGAGATAAAGAATGTCAGTGGAAGGTCACAATGTTATCAGGAGTAAGTGTTACTTCTGGCATGTACGCGACGCTCGATGTTCATAATATCAGCACGGCTCTACAAACTTTCATTGATTTGTCTAGTATAAGAACATACAAGTTACTTCAAACTTTGATCTACACACTTTAGAGATAATATTTAAACCAGACGCAGTATTCATCATATAGAATCATATATTCATGTGAAACACTGCCCTCACTCTAAATCTTTGGAATTTCCGACATCCTTGACTAGAAGTTTCATGTAAATACCTTCCCATAGATTTCCGCTACAGAGGATGTTCATCTTTAAGAACTCAGTCATACCAAATTGACGTTGGTCTAATCTAGTCTCTAGTTATAAACGGTGCACTTACTTGTGTGATACTTCAGCTTATTAGAGTCTTACAGACGTCAAAATTAATGTAAAGTAGGTCTAAATTGTAAATAAGTGATGAAAACTGGTGGGAACAGTGGACAGATACTATTTAGGGCTTCACTGATAAGCTGGGTAAGACACCCTCCCCTCTCTCGTATGGGAGATGGCTGTATGCTAAAGACAATTATTTTTGGGGCGAGGTTAATAGAGGGCAACGGTATTGTTGAAGACTGGCACATTCGACGACAAGTTATTGTAAATATACAAAAAAACATCCGACGGAACACGGCTTAGACTGCGTTACAATGTAACAAAATACTCAGGTCGGCCCAGGGTGTGCGAAGTCTGTTGAAATGCTGCGAATTCTCGGAATAATAAATATAGAAACTTATTAAACTTATTAAAAGAAAAATGTATATAGATTTTACAAATAAGTTTCAATTGTGTTTTGTAGATCTCTATAGATTTATGTACAAAAAAAACAACACTTATAACCCTTGAAATGAAAAGTTAGGTTCATTTTTGAACAGAGATAATACCATCGAAAGGAATAAATTAATACCCTTTCAGTTTGATGCAGTCATCAATCTTGTGATAGTTTTCTGTGTTTGTGTAGTCCAAGTGACCACTTGGGAAAAAAAACAACTCGAGTTTGAAGTTGCTGTTAATATAACCGTGAGCCATTCAAATCTCGTATTATGTTTCCTGACCCTAACTGACGACGTAACAGTTCATTTGTTATCAATTCCCTTTGATTTCATGAAACACCATACAAAATGTTTACTACGATTACGACCAAAGGCAACAGAACAAATCGACGCGTCATTTGGTTCTGGTCAGCTGAGGATTTGGAGAGTAAGGTCATGTTTCTTAAGTATAGAAGGGGCGAACGTGTGTGTGTGTGTGTGTGTTTATGTGGGAATGACGTTCACTAAGAGAAGGGGATGGGCTGGTCTGATTGATTAAACTAGACGACGATCCACGAAAAAGGCCGAAAATTGACCGCCATTCTCTGAGCTCATCCCGCATTCCCGGAACGTCCCGCTGGTTTGCTCAGCGCGACCAAAGGGACATATCTGGTTGCCCTCTTGGTCAGCACACTGGGGGGAAGGGTCCCCCAACACAGCAACCTTAATGAGCGTTGCTTTATGGTCCCCGTAACTGAGAGGTGTGACACAGAAGAGATTGGACGTGGCTGAACAAGAGTGTTTTGTGCGAGTATTGTCTCCTTTAGAGAATAGAACATAAATGTAGCAGAGATAGTTGAAAGCGTCCAGTTGCATTATTGGTGCGTTTTTGTTTACCTTTTGCACATCCAGGAGTGCCCTGCCTGTCATGTCAAACGATATCAAGGGACTATCTGATAACTTGTGCGTTTGATATTGATACTTCGTGATAAAATGGCATGTCACCGTTACCACAATGACCAGTGACCAGCTCATCAATGAAGACAAAATTGATACGAAATTGTAAATAATTGAAAACTATAATAGTAACAACGCCAAATAGCTAAATATTGTGTTCGTGTTGTCTATCTTCCCGTGCTTGCGTGTCTCACTTTTAGACTACAAAACTAAAAGTGTCATATGAAATGTGATGTTACTGTCGTGTGTTAAATGTGTGCAACAGTTACTTGTGAAGACGTCTGGTAAATCTAAATTAAAACAAAAGCACCAGTTGATTAGTTCCTAGGCTTTATTATGGCTGAATTTGTTCATAGGCTTTATTATGGCTGAATTTGTTCCTAGGCTTTATTATGGCTGAATTTGTTCCTAGGCTTTATTATGGCTGAATTTGTTCCTAGGTTTTATTATGGCTGAATTTGTTCCTAGGCTTTATTATGGCTGAATTTGTTCCTAGGCTTTATTATGACTTAATTTGTTCCTAGGCTTTATTATGGCTGAATTTGTTCATAGGCTTTATTATGGCTGAATTTGTTCCTAGGCTTTATTATGACTTAATTTGTTCCTAGGCTTTATTATGGCTGAATTTGTTCATAGGCTTTATTATGGCTGAATTTGTTCATAGGCTTTATTATGGCTGAATTTGTTCCTAGGCTTTATTATGGCTGAATTAGTTCCTAGGATTTATTATGGCTGAATTTGTTCCTATTCTTTATTATGGCTGAATTTGTTCCTAGGCTTGATTATGTCTGAATTTGTTCCTAGGCTTTATTATGGCTGAATTTGTTCCTAGGCTTTATTATGGCTGAATTTGTTCCTAGGCTTTATATTGTTTATTATGACCGGAAAACCACCAATGGAATGCAACATTCCCGTTCCACTTTCTAAATTTATTTTTGTATTTTGTTCTCTTATTCAAAAGAAATATCGATTTGGTTGTATTTATTTTAATAGTTTAATGACAATAGATCTATTCCTTGCTCTCTCTCTCTCTCTCTCTCTCTCTCTCTCTGTCTCCCTCTCTCTTTGTCTTTCTCTCGAAAAGGAGAAAAAGACTCTAGATCTACCTTTCTAATGCTTTTTTGTGTGTGTGTGGAAGTAAGACAAGTTAAAAAATTTCAGGTAATTCTATTTTTGTGAAATGTTTGAATGCTTGATTATGTATACTGCGGCCATTAGGGAAAATACAGAAAATAAAATACAAAGGTTTGATAGGAAGCTTGCGGTTTTTCGCGAATAGCGGTCACATGACTGCGATTCTATCATACACAGTTCTTGGTGAGCACTTAGGTAAAAGGAACCTGTGCACGAAATTTCATACCTATACGTTCGACAGTTGATGAGATCTCGTGATCAATCAGTGAGTGGTATTTGGTAAATATATAGTAGAGAACAGTCTTGAGAACAGTCTTGATGTTGGATTGCTGTGAAGTATCACTGCTACCTATCTGGTCAACGACTTGGTGCTGTATTGCTATCTATGAAAGAATAGTCTAAAGTTTGTAATGCTGTCTTGATGTTCAATTACTGTCCATCTTATTACTTTCCCGGCTGTTGCTTGACGACTTAGCCACAAGGAAACAATGTTTGGACTTTAAGCTATACCAGAACAGTTATTATCAAAGCACAGACATATTTTGGGAAAAAAAATTACCGACATATGAAACGAATGATTAAAAAAAAAAGTTATGTTACATTTTTGAGTGTGGAAAACATTATAGCCTAATTAAAAACAACAACACAGGAACTTAATAACAACTAAATAATTCAACTGTAAAATTGAAGATCTAATGCGACTTAAAGGTAAACAAAAAAAAAGTCTAAATGATGTTTCAAGTAAAAATTTTTGAAATGTTCTTAGATATGGTTCATTGATAAAGGCTCATCATAACAAATATTGATTAAGACGCGGTTAAATCACAAGCAAATGTTGACCGGTCACTTCTTGTCCAAGCATTAGCTAGATCTGATAGTTGAAACGTTGTAGGTGGAGCGTGTTTACAACTATTCACTGGTCAGGTAATAATTGATTAGTGAAATGTCACTTTAAACTTGAGAATAGGTAGAATCGAGCTTAAAGTTAAACTAGCTCATCAGAAATGTGAAGGCAATCTTGTTTTATTCACTGCATGTGTGGGCTATGTGTAGATGTGGGCGATGTGTACATTGTTATGACATGATTAGAATTTAGTTATTTGTTTCGGGAATAAGGGGAAAGTTTTACTTAGCGACAAGTCACGTGACAGATCTATAAAAAACAAGAACGCTCTTAGTGACGCTACAAAAAGGAAGGTTCTTGGAGAGCAGTACAATAGATAGACGGATTTACGAACATAGCTGACATCGGACGATCCCTTCTTGATTATTAAATATATTTGTAGAACAACATCAGCGTCGACTACATATTTTGATTGTTTCGGCCTCTCGCCGGTGTTACTGGAGTAGTTCGAGTTGAGCATTACTTCCAGTCAGACGTAGATCTACACTAGATATATTTCCAAGAATCAACACCGCGCGGAAGCCTTCACAAGATGTGGGCGATGTGTAGATGTGGGCGAAGTGTAGATGTGGGCGAAGTGTAGATGTGGGCGAAGTGTAGATGTGGGCGATGTGTAGATGTGGGCGAAGTGTAGATGTGGGCGAAGTGTAGATGTGGGCGATGTGTAGATGTGGGCGATGTGTAGATGTGGGTGATGTGTAGATGTGGGCGATGTGTAGATGTGGGCGAAGTGTAGATGTGGGCGATGTGTAGATGTGGGCGATGTGTAGATGTGGGCGATGTGTAGATGTGGGCGAAGTGTAGATGTGGGCGAAGTGTAGATGTGGGCGATGTGTAGATGTGGGCGAAGTGTAGATGTGGGCGAAGTGTAGATGTGGGCGATGTGTAGATGTGGGCGATGTGTAGATGTGGGTGATGTGTAGATGTGATGTGGGCGATGTGTAGATGTGGGCGAAGGATCAGAGAGGGGAAGAGAACGAGAGTGTGAGACAGATAGTGTGTTTGTGATGTGTACATGAATATTAAATAGAGACAAAAGAGAGAAATATCAGAGACAGAGAGAGAGAGAGCGGGAAAGAGGAAAAATAGAGTGATAAGGACACAAGAAAGAGAGAGACAGGAAAAAGAGATATAGTGTTCAGGCTTCTGCGCGGTGTTGATGCTTGTAGATAGATCTAGTGTAGATCTACGTCTGACTGGAGGTAATACCGAACTCAAAACTACTTCAGTAACACCGGCGAAAAGCCGAAACAAACAAAATATGTAGTCGACGCTGATGCTGTTTACAAATCCATTTAATTACTAAGAAGGGAATCGTCCTATGTCAGCTATGTCCGTTAATCCGTATCTATATTCTACTGCTCTACACAAAGCATCCTCTTTCTAGCGTCACTAAGAGCGTTCTTGTTTTTTTAAAGATCTGTCACGTCATTTGTCGCTAAGTAAAACTTTACCCTTATTCCCGAAACAAATAACTAATTCCTAATCATGTCATAACAACTCCTCCCCCCTCCCGCTAAAAAAAATTGCCAGTCAATTTTTTATCTACTGTCTTAGTCTTACATTGTGCAAGGGCCAAAATGTAGGGAAACATAAAAGACAACACAACTTGAGTCTTGATTTCGGTTTCAACTTCTTCATCATTGTCCCAAACTCAAGTTGATCTGAACACATATTTCCCTCAACTGTCACCAAGTGCTACTGTCCAATGTGATGTGCCATAGGTGGCCGCCGACATAGTCCGTATATCCATACTTTATCACATCACATTCCAGAGGTTCCACCACTTTCCCTCACACGTCAGGACAGACATTTTACCTAATATGACAAATTGACATTTATCAATAATCATTCTCCCACTATACACCTAACGTTCGTTCGGGCATCTACAAGTGTATTTTATTTCCTCTCTCCACTTACTTGTCCCAGCGCGACCTAACTCTTTACTGATGTATGATCATGATCCACAACAAGAAATAACTTATAAAACTTACTTTCCCTTGGTATCAATACCTCGTCGCCTTATAAATGCCCTATCTATTCATACCTCCATACCTACAATTCATACATATTCATACATAATAAATAACTAACATGAGTCAATCTAATACTAACTAATACTACAACAACATAATACCCAACTGATTATGACTACTAGCCAACTCGATTACTTAAATTAAAACAAAATCAACTGTGTTCAAGTTATATCCCCTATCTCAACGTAACTCGAGACAGCATGTCCGCCACTATATTGATACTTCCGCTTATTGCCTTTATTTCAAATTTGAAATTCTGTAGTATCAGGAACCATCTACATATTCTCCCATTCTTCATGCTTTTCTGTTGCATGAACTGGAGAGGTTTATGATCAGTGAGCAAACAAAATTCTTTGCCCAACAAATAACTTTCCAACTTTGTCACCACCCATACTATTGCCAGAGCCTCCCTTTCCACTACACTATATCTTCTCTCCGCTTCTGACAGTTTCCTGCTGACATACGCTATTGGATGCAGGCACTCATATTGTTGCATTAAACATCCCCCTATAGCGTTCCCTGACGCATCCGTTGATACGTAGAACACTTTCTCCTTGTCCGGCAGTCTTAGTATCAGATCAGTTGAGAAAACCTTTTTAATCTTTTCTATTGCATCCCTGCACTCCGAGTCGCATGTAACTTTCTGTGGTTGTCCTTTTCTCAGCAAATTATTTAGCGGGTTCACAATTTCTGCCATGTTCCTGATAAATTTCCTGTAATAGTTTACCAGCCCTAACAAACTCTTAACCTGCTTCTGAGTTGTAGGTGTCTCCAGTTCCAATATCTTTTTAATGTTTTCTCCCACGGGACTGATGACGTTGTTTTTAACCCTGTGACCTAAGAATGTTATTTCTTCCAACCCAATTTCTACTTTCTCAGCCTGTATGGTCAAGCCGTTCTCTTGTATTACTTTAAAGATATCTCTAATACCTTTTACATGGTCATCCCAATTCTCATGAAATATACATATGTCGTCCAGGTAACATATGACGTTCTGCCTATTACCGATAACCGTTGCCATCATCCTGTTAAACGTAGCAGGGGCGTTTATCAGTCCAAAGCTCATACAGTTCCATTGGAACGTCCCGTACGGCGTCGTGAATGCTGTGTATGGTTTCGCCCTCTCAGTCAGTGGCACTTGCCAATATCCCTTCGTTAAATCCAGCTTAGTGAAGATTTTAGCATTCGATAGTTTGTGCAATATATCGTCGATATTTGGCATAGGATACGGATCGAATTCCGTTATTTTATTCAACTTCCTGTAATCCACACAAAGTCTGATATCTCCATTTTTCTTCTTTACTACCACTATTGGTGAAGCGTATGGAGAGACTGAAGGTTCTATAATCCCCAGCTTCAACAAACTGTCTATTTCTTTCTTCACCTTTTCTTGTAGATGTAATGGAACTCTGTACGGTCTCATGAAGATGGGCTTATCCTCCATTAACTTTATATCATGGCTGATAACGTTCGTCTTCCCTGGTAAACTCGAAAAAATTTCTTTGAATTCGTAGACCATGTTTTTTATATCTCTTGCTTTCTCCTGCGACAAGTTCTCCAAGTTAAGTTTTTTCCCATGTTTGATTCTTATTCACTTCCAGCAGCGGTATATCTTTAATATCGTTGTCGTTGTTCTCCTCTTCTATTAACACTAGTAAACATTCTTCTGCCTGTTCTTCAAGTGTTTCCTCTAGATCTCTTTCCATATATCTTTTCAAATTGTTGATGTGGTGTGTTCTTACTTTACCATTAATGTCTACTTTGTAATTCACTGCGCTTGTCTTGTCAGTAATTGTGTACGGGCCCTTTCCATTGCTTGCCTATCTTGTTCTTCAAATCATTCACCAGAATCAGAACTTTATCTCCGATCTCTAGAGTTCTCATTTGTCTTTTTTCGTTCACCCTCTCCCGTGTATTGTGTTTATATCTGGAGCTGTTGTCATAGGCTTCCTTCCAGATTTGCTTCAGATCTAGTACTGCTTCCTCCTCTTCTGTTTCAATGACGTTTGTTATAAAACTCTCCTTAAGGATTTGTATTTCGTCCCGCGGTTTTCGTCCATAGACTAGTTCGTAGGGTGAGAATTGTGTGGCTTCGTGTACATTATTCCTGTGTGCAAAAAGTATGAAATTGATGTACCGATCCCACTGACTCTGGTTGTTCCGCACAATTTTGGCCAAAGCCCTTTTAAGATCCCCGTTGAACCGCTCACAGGTCCCGTTTCCTTCTGCGTGGTAAACTGATGACGTCATATGCCGCATGCCTGCCTGCTCCATCCAATTCTTAAATTGTTCCGACCGGAACTGAGATGCGTTATCCGTCAGCAATATCTTCGGCATCCCGTATCGGGTTATCCACTTTTGTGTTAGGCCATTAATTATGTTCTCCGTGTCTATATTAGACAATGCCACCGCTTCCGGGTACCTAGTGAACATGTCGATTATTGTTAGTATGTATCTGCTGTTACTTTCCGTTTTAGTCAATGGACCTATAATGTCGATGGCTATTTTCTGGAAAGGTTCCGTTGGTTCGTCCATGGCCTGCAACGGTGCCTTACCTAGCCGTCCCTTAGCTTCTTTCTTTTGACATATGTCACATGAGCCTACGTACTTGGCAATAGTGGTTTTCATGTTCGGCCAAAAGAAATGCCTGGACAGGTTTTTGAAACACTTCTTTGTCCCGCTATGTGCCGCCATGTTATTGTCGTGTACAATCACAAGCGCGTCTTGCCAATACTTCTGGGGAAGTACCAATTGTTTCACTTTCCTCCCATTCAGCATTGTCTGTCTAAACAGTATATCATTTTCAAATTTGAACTTTTCCATTGGATTATTATTCTTCTTGTCTTCCACCCTGGCATATATCCTCCCAACTATGTTATCCAACTTTTGCTCCTGTGCAAACCTGGGTATTTCCTTTGTTTCTTCCAAGTCCTCCTGCTCTTCTTTAATTGAATCATTTTCTTTTCATTTCTGCTAGTTGGTTGTTCTCGAGTCCGTTTCCCCTTGGTTGTTCCATCACCTCCGTCGATTCACTCTCTATGCTATTTTCCTGCGCCTCTGCTTTCCTTATCCCCTGCGCTCTTGTCATTACCATGTTGCTCTCGTATGGCGTAGTGTCCGTGTTCTGGTTCATCTGTTTATACTTGTTTTGCCATGCTGCTAGCTCCTCTGCAGTGCACTCCTTCACTCCTGGTATATTGCCAATTAACATGTCTTGTCTCATCTCGGGCATTGCGACTCCCTCGCAGTATCCTGTGTAGAATGGCGTCTCAATGAAGACCCTAAATGCTTCAAATTCCTTGATGCTTCCGTCCGCAAACTCTACCTTCCTCTGGTAACCTCTATAATCTTGTGGTTCAATCAAGTTACTCCTGATAACGATCGTGTTACAGCCACTATCGCGGACCGCCCGTACCGGCCGCTTATTTATAAACCCTGGGTAAAATGTGAAACTATCACTGTTCCCCTTCACAAAGTACACTCTGTCCACACCTCTGGGTTGCTGCTCTCTGCTTTTGCTTCTATTTTCCTTATTTCTATTATTACTGTAGTTATTGTAACCCCTCCGATTGCTGTAATTGTTCCTACCACTGGCCCTGCTCTGTGACCTCATGCAGTTCACCGCAATGTGCCCTTTCCTTCCACACGTATAACATGTCACTCCTTTAGCCATTCCGTTAGTAATATTCCCTCTGACGGTTTGTGGCTCTCTCCCTCTGCTTCTACCCCTATCCTTGTTCTCCTGTGTGTATCCCACCAAGTCAATATTTTTCCTGTCTTTATTTGAAAGTGGGTTGCTGGGATACGCCTTTTTATATGTTCTAATAATTTCTGTCACTTCGTCCAACATCTTTGGGTTCCTTTCTTTGACAAACGACTGCAGCTGGAGATCGCATTTGTTGAGAAAGTTATCAACCAGAATAAAGTTCCTCAACCCCTCGTAGGTGTTCTCCACATTCTCGAATCCGAGCCATTTAGTGAAGAAGTCCTTCTCTGAGTTGATAGTTGTTTGCGGATCAACTTGGCTGGATGGAGTGTTTTCGTAATACTTCTTTCGGAATGTTGCCGCGTTGTGCCCGTATGCGTTTAGCAGTTCCTTCTTTAGCACCTGATAGCTGTTTTGCATCGAGTGGTCGTGGTTCTGGCAAATCGTGAGGGCTTTACCATGCACGAAGTCCAACAAGATTTCGGACCACTCCCTCTCTTGGACATTAAACTTTGCTAGTTTAATTTCAAAGCGTTTAAGATAGTCGCCGATGTCGTCCTTGTCTTCCGCAAAAGGTTGTATTTTCTTTTTCATCCATGCGGCGCTACTATGGCTTTCTATATTGGCGCTATTGTTGCTGTTCCCTTCGATGGGCCCACTTACACCAGCCTCTATCCTCATCTGCTCAACTTGAATTCTCACTTTTCTGTCCGCCTCTTCTTTCTTCTCCCTCTCTACACGTTCCGCCTCTCTAACCTTTTCCCTCTCCAACTTTTCTGCCTCTCTAACCTTTTCCCGCTCTATGCGATCTGCTTCTTCTTTTTCCTTTTCTCTGGTCTTTTCCGCTTCTCTAACCTTCTCTCTCTCTAGGCGTTCTGCTTCCCTAACTCTCTCCTTCTCCAAGCGCTCTGCTTCTTCTTTTTCCTTTTCTCTGCCTCTAGCTTTCTCTCTCTCCAAGCGTTCTGCTTCCGCCGCCACTATCTGCTGCACATAGGCAGTTAGTTCTTTGCCTCGCAGTTCCAATTCTGTCTTGGCTTCATGAATTAGCTTTTTTCTAAATTCTTCTAGGTCGTAACCTGAAGTAGTTGCCATATTCCTTATTTGTTACTTTATCCTACGATATGGTACCTCTTATACCAACAAACAAAACCCTTGGCGTCTAACTACCAACTTAGACTAATAACCACTTCTACCCTTTCTCAAGATACACTTAGTATCCTTGGTACAAGTGTGTAGGCTACACTTTGACCCGACTGAATACGCTGTGCGACACACGCACACTCAACCGACACCGTGTTACTCAACACGAGTGGCCGGTAAATAGACCAACCTGTCTATTTACAAATACTAAAATTACAACTGGGCAATCAGGCTTCACCTCGATTGTTCCCCAGATCTAGTCTAGATTACGCTAGATCTTAATTACCTCTTACCTGCTTTCACAGCCAGGAGTGTATATAACTTACAACTCATACAAATAAACTATGAAAATAAACTTAAATACGATAAACACCAAACTACAGATCCAGTTCTAATGAATGAGACTTTCGTCTGACAGTAAGACTTAAGACGGGAGTATTGCAAACAATTAATACATGACGTTACTAAAAAAAATGCTTAACTAAATGATTCACACTCACATACAGGACGCATTAACAGCTAAACATATATATGGACCTCTTGCTAGATTACACCTAATTTTAAGGATATCCCCAATCCACCACGATTTAACCTGGTAGTGATAATCTAGCGAGTGGTCACTTCCTTACAGACTCTAATTATTCTAAGGAGAAAGTAGTTAAATAACACTTGACTTATCTGTCTACGAAGCGGCGATAACTCCACAGTCAGTCTCGGGTCCACTCTTCCTACGCTAATGTCTGTCCCGGCGGCAAGGCTCACAGCGATGTCTTCCCTAGCGGTGAGACAAGACCAACGAACGTTTCGGCTCTCCAAGGTCCTCCGGTACTGGTCTGCAATGGCTCCGGTTCTTCGGTGGTACGGCGTCTGGTTCTGGTTCACGGTGATCTGTCGTCTGGCTCCGGTTCGTCGATGGCGTAGAGTCTGGTTCCGGTTGCTGGTTCCGACGCAGGTACGGTGGTTCCAGGTGGTCGTCTGTCCAAAGTGAACCTGTAACGGTCCAACTATTAACACAGCGACAAAGTCAAAGTCCAGTGCTAAACCACCGGTTATCTGGCTATCTAACGTGTAGCACAGAATTCAGCCGAGCTGTAAATCAAATTAGCACTACTGTACTTAAGTGCCGTAGGCAGTACGATGTCTCCTACGTCAAAAGTTCTTTGGCGTGACCCCAACGGTCGATCTTGGCCTTGCAGAAGGTGACCTTCACGTTCGTTCTCACTATGCCGGGCAGGCGATATCTCTTCAGTACGGAATCGACAGGACGGTTTTCTTCCCTCCACCAAAACTGTAGCCTTCTCGATACAAGCTTCAATACGATGCCACAAGTATGGGCACTTACAAATCACAACTGTAGATCTAGATCTATATTTCGTTACCTCCTAGTTCTACGAGTCCAGGATCTCACTGGCTTTCCTTCGCCGACGTGGCTGTATAATCAGGGTCTAGCTGCAGACTAGGCCGATGACGTTAACTTCTGCCTCCTCCTAACAGAGGGCTTCTATTCTTCTTGATGTTGCTGCCAGTAAGCTCCGAGTCGGGGGTCGCCACGTTGTTCAGGCTTCTGCGCGGTGTTGATGCTTGTAGATAGATCTAGTGTAGATCTACGTCTGACTGGAGGTAATACCGAACTCAAAACTACTTCAGTAACACCGGCGAAAAGCCGAAACAAACAAAATATGTAGTCGACGCTGATGCTGTTTACAAATCCATTTAATTACTAAGAAGGGAATCGTCCTATGTCAGCTATGTCCGTTAATCCGTATCTATATTCTACTGCTCTACACAAAGCATCCTCTTTCTAGCGTCACTAAGAGCGTTCTTGTTTTTTTAAAGATCTGTCACGTCATTTGTCGCTAAGTAAAACTTTACCCTTATTCCCGAAACAAATAACTAATTCCTAATCATGTCATAACAATAGACACAAGAAAAAGAGAGATATAAAAACATAATAAAGAAAGAGAGAAATAAAGACTCGAGAGAGAAAGAGAGAAAGACACCACAGAGAGAGAGAGAGAGAGAGAGAGAGAGAGATTGAGAGACCAGAAAGACAGCGTGTCTTAACCTGCTATGTCATGTATCGTCCTGTTCTGCCTGTCTTCTTCTGTTGTGTCATTTCCTTTATACGATATTTTTATGAGCACCCAATTATAAGCTTACAGTGTGATTTATCTTATGATATTTATCTCATTGATCTGATAGAAATAAATACAAAATATTGATCTAAGTTTGACGTATTCTGATAATCCATTCCGTATTGAACTTATTTGTGTGCACTAACATTTTACTTTCCTTATTAACAGCCGTAACAATACAATTTCGGGCATGGTGGCCAAGTTATATACCGAAATTTAAATTCCTGTCAAGACTGGGATCAAAGTATCATATTACCCTCATTACTAAAACGTGCGGTTGGTCGTTGTGAAGCCACTTGACATTGTCGGACATAGAGATATGAAAACAGATCATCTTTCCCATGGATATCAAGGCCTGAAAAGGGAATATTACTATGTTTACTATCAGAGGCGGTCCTACAGGTTGCGGGCCATATGCGAAACGGATTGCGCGGGGCCTAATTTGGTTTGTGAAAATTAAGATTTTGTATTAGAAAATAAATTCGTCTTTGCATTTTATTTATACTTTACTAAGTACAAAATCACTGTCAAATTAACTTTACGAGCCATCTACAGTAGATAGTAGTTTTCCAACGAAACGCCGATAAACATTCAGATCTGCCTTTTAGATTGACTATCGACTCCCAAAATATTGCTTTTATTTTTATTTTTTGTTCATATAAGAGGTCGAGATAGATTTAGATCTATATTTGTATGCTAATGACTATTGAAGTAAATAAAGTATTTGAAGTTCTTGTTTGTTAAAATTCAGCTTATTATTACATTTTTATTAAAAAAAGGTTACAATGTCTTCTTTTTTTTTAAATCGCGAGTAGAATTGGCGTTTTCCATATTGAATGACATATCAAAACGACAATTTTGTCTGTTTCATGATTTGCATCCGTTTTCAGAAGATTTTAATAAGTTCAGGACATTTTAATTCTTTTTCTTATATTTTATAATTTCAGGAGAATTCCAGGAACCCTTTAATAATAAGTTAAAATGGTTTAATTTTTATAATTTACACCTAGAATTCGTATCGCGCGGGGCCTATGAAAGTGCGGGGCCCACTGCGAGGACAAGTCCTCACCTGGAACCCCATGGAACGAGAAAGAGGGGACTCCCAGGAGTATGTGGAAGCAGGAACCAATCACAGGCGTGGGAATAGTGGGAGAGGCTCACTCAGAACCGGGATATCATAAATATAATAGTACATTTCTTCTCATTCTCTCTCTGACGCGCTCTCTCTCTCTATTTCAATCCCCCTCTTTTGTGGTAAAACTTAATTTCCATTTGATGTCATCTTAATTTCAATATGGGAGTTGATCTAAGCCTTTTGTTGATTCCAAACTTTTTTTGAGTTGAATAAAAACACAAATCTAGGTGGAAATTCAGTGCTCAACGCGATGGCATTATAAACTAATTATAGGCAGCTGAGTAAATCAAGTTGCTCTGAGCAGGACACGCTATAATCCCCGAAGAACATCCAAATTAATGCCTCCCCACGGCCCCCCTGTCTCAATGTTTGTGCTTGCTTGAGCTCTATGCTTGCACGCCAGGTCTGCGTGAGTCTTTCAGGCGGCGCTCGTGTCATTAGAGATTTATACAATACCAGAAGCCGCCTGTTCTATAGTTTGTTTTTAAAACATGCTTTAAAAAAATATTTTTATTAGAAGCCATTCTATAAAGTCTGCTTCCAAAATGTTTACAAAATGCACATATTGAATAAAAATGTGATTTCTGAAAAATAATGCATTTTACTATAATCATTTATTTGTTTATTTTTTTTAGACAATGTTTACTTTAATATAATCATAGTCATTCCTTGTTTCTGATTTATCAGACTATAACAGTCTTCCTTTCATACATTGCGATCTATAAAGCAGATAATGTAAAGGTAATCTGTTTCTGTGGCCTACCGTTAACGAGGATGTCATGTGGCCAGCACAATGACTAACCGCCTTTACTTTCCCAAACTAATGTCATGAATGCATTACATTTGTGTGGACTCAGGGGCGCACCAAGAATCCCAAAATTTAGATTGTAAGGGCACAGGCCTGTGTCTAAGAGACCCTTATGATGTCAATCTGAATTCGCCGTGAGAACCAACGACTTATTGGAATTGGAATTTTTAGAAACATGAGTGACTTTGTTATAAGACAACGGAAAGAATCATTTTTAACGCTCATCTTTATTTAAAATAGAGATATGATAACTTGCAAGAATTATCTAGATATATATTTCTCTTCATGGCTCAAGAGTTTGGACACCAAGTAATGGAAAGATCACTCTTTTATTTCTGTAAGTCTGACGGACTAGAGTTACCCCACGTAATTTTAGAGGCGAAAAATAAAAAAAGGGGGGGGGAACAAGTAGTATTCACCAGTATAGGGGCTCATTGAGGTCGCATAGGTTGCAGTGGCCTAAAGACGGCCCTGCAAAATAGCGGCGTATGCTACGCTACACCTTAATGAGTTTGACATGCCTGATATAGACTTTGTAATTATCATTTATATTCACTTCTCAAAATTAACGCAAATAATTTGGTCGAGTCGAAAATTACATTGCATTATGAGCATCCAGTAAAATACATTGTAATTTCTCTAGTGTCTACCTGATCAATGATGATTATTCGATGAGTTCATTACATATTGTAATCGACGATTTGATTCTATGTTGCTCCTTATTGTACGGTCTGATTTTGTATTATTAAAAAAGATGTATAAACTATTTTTCAATAAAAATTGACAATTCGATTCTCGCTTTTCAACCCAAGTTTGCATAAGGACAGAAATAATGTTTACAAACATAAATTTCTTTTCTAAAAAAACAATTCAGCGAGATTGACCGCCGTGTGCTAACTATACAATTTCATTGTTCAATATATACACTAAATGAAATCTTGACTTTTATACAAAATTAATCATGGGACTTGTTAACATTTTGTTCGAGTAATCAAGTCACAATCTTCATTTCATACGTTTGTTTATTTCTCCATAATACAAAGAAAACTCACATTCAAAAACATCACATGTATACTGTGTTCACATTCCTCCCTGGGGATATAAACAAAGGGATATAACTCTTTCATACCAAAATATCACCAAAGAAATAACACATTCACTCTCACCTTACCTGCCCCTGACAAATTTATTTCAACATGATGGAGGAATTATCAAGATTTAAAAATAATATTTCTTCTAATTTGTCAAAGAATTTATAAAATTGGCAATGTGCCGTGTTTCACATGACTATAGAATTATTAAGTGAATTATTGACAAATTCTAAAACACACACGATTTCACAATTAAAATGAGTCATTAAAAGAGAGATTATCCAAAGCAAAACACAGGGTGGACTTGAGAAAGACGGTCAACGGATGCTTTGTGGTGCCCCAACGATCAAGCAGACTAGGAAGTAGGTCAAGGTGAGACCTAAAACAATACAAAATCATATCAAGTCTATCATATAATGATATAAAAGAGATTAATGATGAATAGTATATCAAGCAATGATATAAAATCTATCATGTAATGAAATAAATCAATCATATAATGGTATAAAATCTATCGTGTAATGAAATAAATCAATTCTATCTTTTGTTAACATAAAACATAATGATCACTCATTCATTTTCGCGCTGCATGTGCATAGAGGCAGACGTGCAGTTCATAGCAGCTTCTTTCCTTTCAAACTGGCTACAATTCAAACCTGTATCCTTGTGGCCAAGTCGTCATTAGTCCTAACTGCTTTCTTCAGGCAGAAAGACGATTACTATTAATTAGGGAATTTTCTTTTGGCTTTTCAGTTCCTGAACCTTTCTAGGCGCGAAAATAAAATTTTTGTAATAATGAACTTCAATAAGACATTAAAACATTTTCCAGCAGTAATGAAATCAGCTACACTCTGCTACCCTGCTTTCAACAGTGTCGTCTGCTATATTTCCAGTGCTATCTCGTCCTGTTCCGCCAGCTTTGTTGTTCACACCTTGACTGCTTGCAAATCTGGCTTTCTCTCTTTCATCGTCTTCGCTTGTTACGTGAAGGCCAGGGGATTCAAGAAAAGACCAAACGGCTTGTCTGGCATCATGTGACAGGAAATGACGACAAAGTATACGTAAGACATAACTCATCATTGGCTCTATTTTGTCCTGAGAGTAGTCACGCTAAGAGATCATTTGTATCTATTTTATTTTATTCTTGACCCTTTCTGTAAGGGGGCTTAACCTCTTCTTTACCGACAAAAACAGCAATCAATAGAGTTCTCGGCCTTTTCTACAGATGATCACCACATCACTACATAATAACACCTCGATAATAGTGCTTATGGTAAAATAATAGTTTATACATTTCAGCCATAAATTAAGACTAGCCTAAAAAAATTCGATTTCTAGAGGCGTGTAACTATTATAACTCATTCGTATCATAATATATATTTAACTCCAATATGAGTAGCCTATGACATCGGCAGTATATTTTCATCTAGAATCGAGCTATTAAGGGCTGCTTCTAATGAAAGGGCGAGGAATAAAGGAAGGTTTTAGAAGTTTGATGACAGCATAGCGGTAGTGAAGGGGAAAAAAAGGAAATTAAATCAGTCAAGTACCCTACTGCCTCAATCTCAACCATGAGGTGAACTCTTCTAGATTTTTTTTCGTTTTAAACATGTATCTATTTGAAGTTTTAAAGACAAAAAAAATGATATTCTAATTTGACAAACTAATTTTAAGCGAAGGGACTTACATTTAAACCATGATGATACAAGCAGTATGCGAGAGTATTTTGATTCATATATACCCATGAACACGGCTTTGTCCACTTAAGATTTGGCAAAAATGTAGGGCATATACGAGTCAGCGTAGACTATTACAGCTCTCTTTTCAAAGACAATGCTTTAGACAGACTGAAAGCAATGGATAGAATGATTTTAATGCTGCGTAGAGTGTACACTCTCGAAAACAGCATACATTCTGCTCAGTGTTGGACGAAGTAGGTGTTTGCTTCCCAGTTATCAGCGTAGATTGAAGTGACATTGGACAATGACAGAAGCAAAAAAGGTTTAGCCTTGAGGTTGGTCTCAAAACATTGTGTCCAGTCGAATAAAAGTGCGTGCTAATCCTATTTGAGTTGTAGGCCTATACAGAATAACTGACCTTTGAGTAAGTGTTTTCTTGAGTTAGTGTTCTTGTTTTAACTTTCGTGTGGTTTCGTAAGATTTTTGTGTTGTTGATTTTGTGCATTACGATGATTATTTATCTGTTTCAAGTAACACTAGATGTACTTCTTTTTTATATAAAATTTATTTATATTTAAGACATTCATTCATACAATAATGTTAGCGCTTTGCTTCCGAACCGAGGTCATGGAATCGAATCTCAGTTAAGTATGGATTTTATATTTTGGGATTCTTAAGACGGTTTTCAGTCCAACCAACTCTAATGGATTTATTACATTACTTGGAAGAGTAAATGAGATTGGTCATTATGCTGGCTACATGTTTGACCGTAAAAACAGATGACCTTTACATTATCTCTCAGAGTTTGAAAGGGACACACCATATTGTTTGCTTTCACATTACGGGTAGACAACCTCTCTTCTCTAACTTAAATGTCTTTCTGTAGGGCTTATTAGCAGCTGTTCAAAGTTCAAGGTCAGTGCGATTGGAAATAACGAACAGCACAGTGTCCTAAATGAAAGGATGATGATTACGTCATCAACACGCGGGTGGTCACGTGACATCCCAGTTCAATCACATCAATATTCATTGGGTAAGCGTCATGCTCATTGACAGAGAAATTCAATGCACTGCACTGAATGCTGGGTGCTCACATCTGCAAGTTCGTGAGGCTGGGACTACTTTGTTCTATTGAATGTAGGTCTCACGTACTTGGGAAGTGTGACTCCAAGCGCTAGGCTTGGAATATAAGAGTCTGCTTTAAGCTTGTCTTTCTTGACAGTGTCTAGGACAGCAACATTAGAAATGGAGATTGATCTTAATAGAACACCGAGTGCAAGGCAAGATCAAGTAGAGATAGAGATATTTATTTCACTTGTCTTGTATAAGAAGACTCAATAATCTATTTTTAGAAACAATTTATACTAAAAAAATTTGCTTTGACTCTTCAATTAAAAAAAAAAAATCCTTTATTCAGGTCACACATTCATTGGTAAAACCTGGAAACTTATGGATGGAAACGTTATTGAAAACGGCTCTATTTTTCTCGAAATTTGACAGTTCATGTATATCGTTGGAAAAAGAATTTCTAGCTCGTTGGCCACATTGAGAAAACTCTATTTCGACAGTTTTAATTTGGCATTGTATCAAAAGAAAATAAATTCTAGAAAATCTTTATCTTCTGCGGAATTCGTCATCGGTTATTTCCGCCTGCAGGCCCTATTCATAAAAGAGTGTAATAAATAAAGGTCAGGAACATTTTACGTACCTTCTTTTAAGTCTTGATCTTTATGGTTAGTATTACTATTAGAATATTAGAAAGTCCAAAAGATTTATACATTTGCTTGACCCGGAAGTGAGGCGGTGAAAAAAATCCTTTTTTAAAGTTTATTAAGTCTTGATCTTTATGGTTAGTATTACTATTAGAATATTAGAAAGTCCAAAAGATTTATACATTTGCTTGACCCGGAAGTGAGGCGGTGAAAAAAATCCTTTTTTAAAGTTTATTAAGTCTTGATCTTTATGGTTAGTATTACTATTAGAATATTAGAAAGTCCAAAAGATTTATACATTTGCTTGACCCGGAAGTGAGGCGGTGAAAAAAAATCCTTTTTTAAAGTTTACCATTTATTAGTTGATAACAGCAAATAATTGCTATGTCATATGTTAAAAGGAAGAATCGTCTTTTTTTTAAGTCTTTTTTTCTGTAATAAGTCTGAACTCTTCAAATCGTCTATATTAGAGTATATTATTTTTTAGTGCTGCTAGTAAGATTGTCGGCAACAAACGATCCCAACTTGGATACCTTAATCTACAAAATATTCATAAGAAAGATATTTAGATTTTAAACATTAAAAAAAAAACTTTTAGTTCATGGATTTTAATATTGTATAACTGTACATAATAATATTCTTCTACTTTGTCAAAATTGTCATAAAAGTTGAATCTACGACTCTTGGAAGCTTGCCTCCACCTGTCTGCCTGAACTTATGTCAGGGAAAGTTCCAACCAGACGTAAAAAATTACATCCTTACTACCGATGGCGAGTATCCCAGGATGCTCGAATCAGAAGTGAAACAGCACATCGGGAAAACTCCCCCCTTATTTCTTCTGTGTATCACATCAGCCGTGCTGGTGTCCGCCATAAAAAAACGGCTTCTGGAAGAACGATGTGTGGATAATGACATGTTTGTTTGGGTTTTCTGATATCCCCTCTACACAGCCGGCCTTAAGATAGGCAAACTAGGCAAGTCGCCTTGGGCCTCTGATTGGTGAAGACCTTGCGCATGAAGAAATAGCGAAACTTGTTCTCAATATTTTGTTGGAGTGCACTCGACCCAGGACTATCAAGACTTCCAGTGCACATACCGCACGACCAGACAAAGTAATTTAAGAGAACGACCACACAAAAAAAACAACAAAAGTATCCTTTCTTTCCACGTAGTAAATCATTCATTAAACATAATCCAACATTCTGATGTAAACTTCACATTCAATGTCTTTGAAACTGTGATATGAACCTATATTTTGTTCGCTATCGTTATAAAGTTCATAAACATCCAACGAGTTTAATTATGAACATATTTTTTTTTTCTTAACATCCTCAAACAAAATTTAATGCACCCCACCCATCTTTAGCTATCAAGGGATCCGAGTTGGAGCATTGAACTTATGGAGGCAAGCGTTTTTCTGCATTCTGAACGTCATAAATATGTTGTCAACCATTTTTTGGGGTTTCACAAGCCTTTTCCCAGAGCTTAGACCGTTGCATTTTCACTTCTCATAGCTTTCGTTGTCACCATCTCTCTCCATATAGTGCAGTGTTTCCAGTAGTCAACATTTATGTCCACTGTTTAGAGGTCCCGTTTGATGACATCCACACAGGGTGGGATTTAAATGCGTACAAGCGATGCTACTGCCCAGACGTATCCACAAGAAGGGGGCACCCAGAAAAAAAAATCCATATTTCGACGGGTCATCAATTTTTCGTTTTCTATTTCACATTCTTTTTCGCATTTTTCCGACACTACTTTAAAACTTACTGTTGGCAACACTGTCATGTGGTTTTTACTAAAATAGATTAGATACTTTTCTTTTTCAATGAAGGAAAATTAAATTAAATTTACAAGTACTGTCTTTCTATTAAATATGGCATGATTTTAGATATTTGTATATTTTTTTTAAATAATAAGTAGATATTTATTTCAGCTTTCGAAAAAGTGTAGAGGCCTCCACAAAAAGTCTGTCCTCCACTTACTTAGATCCGGCACTGCATCCACATATTGGAGTTAAGGGCAACCAGTTTTTGTGTAAACCAAGCACGAGTTGTCCATCAATAAAGACTTTTGGGATACGTTCCTTCTTCAGCGGACATGATTAAACCAATGTAGGTGGCGCTGTCTTGGGGAAGATGATGAAAAGACTTGTTCGAGCGAGTATCTCAGTGTTTCTGGCCTTGTGTGAGTTTCAGGATTAAATGAAAGGAAGCAAGGATAGTGATTTTGTTTTTGTTTCCTTCTTGCTTTGCGTAAGTAGTTCATGACAGTTGCCTGCTTAAAGCACATGCCTTTTGGTCTTTGAGATGTTTCCGGTTTTTTCAAACTCATGGTGTAATTCTAAGGAAGGTCGATTCAGACTTCCTTACGCACATTTTGAATTTCCTCTTCTAGGAACAGGCGTGTCTCATATTCTTTTTCACTGCCCCAGATTTGCTGACCTCCGTCTCCGCAGGTATGGCAAACCAAAATTCTAGACCTGTATGATGACATGTATGCACTACGCAAAACAGCAGGGTTTCTGTCCAGGGCTTTTGCAAGAGTGGATTTGACCCTCTCAAGCCCTCGCTTAAACGCAGTTTGATGTTGATGATGAGGAACAGGCAGTCTTGGATTGTTGGACTAAAGCAAAAGTGTTTATGTATAGCTGCAGTACAGCGTCCAGCTTGTTGGTTTAATACAATTATTTCTTTACAAAAAAAAACGAAACAAAACCAAAAAAAACGATCTTTCCGTTGAAGCAGAAGCCTTGTAACGTCATTGTCGTCCCAGAATGCAAGTAAGACACCCCAACTGTACTCTACCAATTACAGTTTCTTCTGCCTTCTACCTCAAACTGTTAATTGCCTTCATGAGATAATCCCCATCCGACCTGTACCCTCCACCGAACTTTGTTCTTTTTATTGTCTCTCCCATTTAACAGCTAACTTTATTTCTTAGTGATACTGACCACAACTGACCACGACTGACTAGTAGTTGGTTCATCTTTTCAGACACTTTCCAACAATTATATTACCACACCGTGTCCTCAATAACTCATTTGCATACAAGAAAGGGAAGCAAATGTGACTGGCTTCTCTTTTTCGATCCTCTTCTTAAGATCAAGATAACTCTGGCAGAATGTCCTAAACTCTATCAGGCAACCAGACTTGAGTTAAAACATTCTAGATACTTTTTCCTTTGTTGTCTCCGGAAATTTCGACAGGTTATTTATAGCCACATCTTCCGCACAGTAGGGAATGTTTTCCTCCACTGGCTAAATGGGAAAATGACCACTTGACCGGCCTAAATCTCGTTTTTTTTATTTTTTTTTTATTTTTATTTTCTCCAAAATTAAGTGTTTATGTGTATGATGACCCATAAGACATAAAGTACTGACCAGTAAGGAAAATTAATACAGATATGCTAGATTTTCACAGCAGCAATCAAAAAGGTTAACAAGCTCGAGATAGAATTGCTAATTTGCCTTTTTTGTTTTTAAATTGTCTTTGTATAGCGTTTAAAAAGTAGCGCTAAAAAACTTGAAATAAAGTTACCTTTTTCAGATATTGTGATCTATAGGGTAGATGATATTAAGGTCATCTGTTTCTTTGGCTAACTGCTAACGAGCAGGGTGTCATGTGACTAGCACAACGCCCAATCGCAACGACCAACTTTCCCATTAGAGTTGAGTTGACTCAAGGATTCCTAAAAATCCTGTAATAAAATCGTCAGGTTCGGAAGCCAAGCGCTTAACCATTTTGCTACCATGCTCAATGAAGCAATGCATACATTAGTTGTACCTAAAACTCTTCAATTTGTGTGACATACACCTTGTATTTTCTATGGTTTAATATTCATTAGCTTTTTTTTAAATTTACTAAGTAGCTAATTTTAAATTTCCGAAAAAGAAAAACATACAAAATAAAATGCAACCTAACAATATATATATATATATATATATATATAGTTCGACCATCGTGGTTCGATGATGATCACTTTGTCATCCAGTGGGCTGAGGGCTTTGCACTGGGGTTTTATGCCTCCTCATGTGGCTGGTGAGACCTGTGTGAGCCCGGAATTTTAGGCCGCACACTGGGCAGGTTATTCCAGCTGGAGCTAGTGTCGTGGGCCTTGCTTTTCTTATCTGGCGTTTTTCTTCTGCCAGCGTTGTTCTTTTTTCCTCAGCAACCTGTGCGCCAGTTTTCACAGCGCGACGCCATGATGCTCTGTCATGTGCCTCTGTCTCCCAGGTGCCTGGGTCTATGCTGAACATCTTCAGAGAAGCTTTGAGGGTGTCCCTGAAGCGCTTTCTTTGACCACCTTGCGAGCGCTTTCCTTCGCTTAGTTGGCCATACAAAAGTCGTTTAGGGGTGCGGTGGTCTTCCATTCTGCAGACGTGACCTGCCCATCGCAGCTGGGACTGCATCAGGATTGTGTGGATGCTTTGCAGACACGCTCTTCGAAGGACTTCAGTATCTAACAAAATACTCAGACGGACACAAATATAACAAGAACATTTATTATAACTTATGCTACGACCAACTCATAGAAGTGCTTCTTCTTCCTAATTCTGTTAGTGTACTGACCAGTTGCATAAAGAAACCAAATACTTAATTGAGTTTAACTCTCCAATTAAATAAATCTTTAATAATAGCAAACAGGGCCTTTAAAATTAGGTGGAATGCTAACAAGTGTCAGTGGTTTCAAATATCTCGGAACTATCGTCTCAGATGAGGAACCAAACCTGAATAACACAATCCATAGTGGCACTTGCAGGACTCGATATGGATAGACCAAGAAGTAGCTTTCTATATTGTAGAATAGTGCTATATATGTTATATTATGGCCACGTTCTTAGAATCTAGTTTATATAAACTGTATACATGTACCTATAATATCTTTTTAAAGAACTGCAGATAGTTTCAGTGCCTGTTATCAATTCTTTTTTTTTTTAAGTAAAAATATTTTTCTCTAGAATCTGCCGTCCATTTTAATTTTCATTTCCAGACAACTCAATAAACGGGTTGAAAAAAAAATTCGATTAATCTTCTGGGAAAGAGATTCTATTATCTCCCCTTCATTTTCATTCTGTGCTTGCTAACAAACCGCAATATTCCGAACATTCAAATATCTTCCGTTTAAATAGCCAGTGGGCAAATTCTGTTCCCTATGGATTATGTCCCTTTCTCTTGAATGTAATGACAAATTATATATAAAGATGGAATTAGTAAATATCAAACTTAATGAAATATCACAACATTTTGTTTACAGTTTGCTTAAGTGATCATATCAGGAGAGTCCTTCACATTTTTTATACACGTAGACCATTAGCTTACATCATCATACAAAGTAACTACTTTCATTGTACACAATGTTTTATCCTGGTCACTATCAAATGTTAATATGATTTTTTTTTCTGTTTTTTTTTTAATTCTAGAGTTGTGACACGGTTACTATGTGTGGTCAACCGTGACACACGGTCAAGTGTTGGGTACCTGGGAGTTAGGGGACTTGCGGGTAGTGACGAGTGTGTTGTAAACAAGAAGCAGGAAGTCATCTAGTGGAGTTGTGCTGTAGATAATGTTAGCCTTGTAGATAGGTTAGGTTGAAATGCTTCACAATTAAAAAGGTACTTTACAATTAAAGGAAATTGTTTCTTCACATCTAGTTTTCTTTTTCCATTTTAAATTTATAAACTTAAAATAAAAGGTAAATCATTGTCTGGATAAAACTGAAGCATGTAGGGATGAACATACTATTCTTTTGGGAAAAAAAGCTTATATTAAGTGTAATTGTATCAATTACTTTGGATCAGTCATTTACTTAGAAATATTTTTACCAATGGTTATTGTTTAGCGCAATTTTATGATTTTAATTTTCTTAACAAGTTTTGATTCTGTCATTTGTCTGGACCTATTTGGAAAGAGGTGGGGGAGAATGAGAGGGTATATGTGCGGATGTTGCCGTGATCGCTTTTTAAATGCAATTTTATATATATAGACAAGAGTGAGTTGATATAAGCTTCGTAAAAAAAAAAGGACCATTTGGGAAATTCTTGATATCATCAGTATTTAATAGTAGAGACCGCAACTAATGATCTTGTTCAATTATATACCAACCATATCTTCAGTATTTGTCATCTCTCCCCATAATAGTTTTTACAGATTCCTTTAATCATTTGTATTGGCATACGAGCAGTATCTGGTACTAGTTGGACCTATCTAAACAAAGTATGACACCAGATATTTATATAATAGAAGTTTATGTGAAAGGTCAAAGTTTGTATTTATATCTTTGTCACTTTTTTCACTTTTATCTAATTTTATGTAGCTTGACCTTAGGTTCCATCGCAGTGAGTAATTTTGAGGTTTGAGTTGTAGATATGTACCATCAGCTCATGCTGTGTCCCTGTTAGAGCACTCTAATTATAGACAATGAAATAAAATCCAGTGTTTTTTACCGATAGTAAACTTTACTTGTTTTGGTGTATTGCTAGTCTACTGTCTTAGTTTACACCTATGTAGATTTAGGTTTCGCTACACGGTCTTTTGGTTATAAGCCTGCTTCTCTGTTCGCCGTGATCAGACACATTTGAGACTTTACTGTTCTATAATGGTAAGCGTAGCTCAGCTTCCTAATATTAAAGTAATGTTTCCCTTTTAGACCGTGTGGCCTATAGGGCAGATGATATCAAGATGATCTGTTCTTTGGCCAACGGTTAACGAGCAGGGTGTCATGTGGCCAGCACAACCACCAACCGCCTTTAATTTAGCCCAACTACTAAATTCAGGTACCCATTAGAGTTGGGTAGACTCAGGGGCGTGCCCTATAGATCCCGAAATTCAAATTCACAGTCTTCGCCAAGTTCGGAAGCCAAGGGCTTAAACACTCAGCCACTGCTCCCCCCAGCTTCCTAATATTACTTTGATTAAAATATAGTCAAATTTATGTTCTTTATGATACAATGTCTTCTATTAGAAATTATACCTTATTGTTTCAATCACCTTGATCAAACAGAATCTTTGTTTACAGTGCTACACAAATGAATGTTATCACCATCACAACTGAGCCAACGATTATAAATACCACGCTTGATTGCTTCTAGACATGTCAATGCAACTTTACTAACACAATCAACTGATTCTATATATCAATAAGAAGAGTATACACAGGTCATGTTTGTTTTACTTTGAATAGTTTATTCTTGATTCCACTTTTCACTCGACAACATGATCATAACACAACTTTGTTTAGTGAGATAATAAATTGAAATATCAATTTGTCCAAATTTGGTCGCTATTAAAAAAGAAGGCGAGTCTACAGTATAGAATGGTCAGCACTTGTTGAGATGTTTACAGAGATACAATACACACGTTTGTTTCTCCCACTTTAGACATTTAGTTTACGAGCTGACGGAGGTTTGGGAACATCATAAAGAGGAATTGTCGCAGCAAAGGAGAACCGTCTGTCAATCACAGTGTTTGATACTCAGGGAACATTTTACCTCTAAAACATTTCAAGAAGTTAGGAATCTATTTGTTATGTTTCTTGTTTGATTGACAATGTTAGATAGCAAGACGTTGCAGAGAAAGTCATCTCGATTCCTGTAGCTTATGTCTGAATAGAAAAGAAAATGCATATTAAAGGTCTTAGCTATTGTATAAACAATATGAATGGGTTGAAACTCTAGACCTTTAGAAAAGTAGATAGATCTGAATAGCGAAGAAGTAAATAATATCGTCACGCTCATCACTTAATGAAACGAAAAAAATACAAAAAAATGTGTACAATTAATTGTTAAAACAACACAAGTAAAGTAAGTTAAGAATAGGCAATGCTCACTATAGTAGTTCACAGATAGGTAAATGTACACTGCCAATGACAGAGAATACTTCAGGAAAAAAAATGGATTTTATAGACAAAAAAGTTTTAAAAGCATAACATAAAAATGTTTAGTTAATTCCTCTAATTCGTATATATGAAACCTACACACATTGAAAACTGTAACATAAGACTTTTAACAGAAACATAACATGGATTATTTCAACTCTGATTGACCAAGTCTGTTATCCCAGTCCGATGACCAAAGACTTTTGCTGTCCAGACGATATTCTGGCTCGTCCATTATGCTCTTCTTGTACGCGTCTAGTCCTCTAAGAAATTTTTTGTGGATCCTCAAATTATTTCTGAATTTAGGACTGTAGTATTCCAGGCCTCTGAGAAAACGCTTTTCTGGAACAGCAAAGTCTAAGCCTCGCATAAACCTTTTGCCCACAGGTGCTTTGAAGTAGGCGTCTAAACCTTTGATGAATTTCTTTTCGGGCAAGTTGTATTCGTCTAGGTTGTCGTACAAGTTGTTATACCAGGTAGGCCCTGCAGTGTGTCGACTCGTAAAACGCTTTTGCGCATCATCATCGAAGACTTGAAAACCTCTCATGAAGCGCTTGTTGATGTCTACGTCGCCGTCGATGGAGATGAGATGGTGTTGGTCTTTCCAAAAGCGTTTGGTGTAAGCGTCAAAGCCTCGCATGAATCGTTTGACTGGCAAGGCTGGGTAATCCATCCAACTTTCATCGTCGATCTCCTCGTCGTCGTCATCATCACTATATTCCTCCTCAAGTTTTTCAAGCATTGGGTTCCGAATTTGGTCGTTGAATCTTGTCTGGCGTTTCACTCTGTGCTGACTGTCTGCTTCTCTCGTCACCAGACCCCGCATAAATCTTTTGTCTTCTTGCTGGGCAGCTTTCTTGATAAGACCCCGCATAAATCTTTTGTCAAGATCTTTATTTACTAATCCACGCATAAATCTTTTGTCGTCTGTTATGCCACTGTCTTTCTTTATTAACCCTCGCATAAACCTTTTCTCTTCTTCGGTAGCATCGAAATCTTTTTTGTTAAAGCCTCTCATAAATCTTTTCTCTTCGGCTAGCGTGTCATGATCTTTCTTTGCGAAACCGCGCATAAATCTTTTATTGTCTTTCTTAATTAAACCTCTCATAAATCTTTTCTCGTCATTTTGGGTAAAATCCTGTATGGTTTGTTTATCCTGCTCTTGGCTGCCTTCTATGTCGTCTTTCTTAACTAGTCCTCTCATAAATCTTTTATCATTCTCTGTATGCTCTTTTTTAATCAAACCCCTCATAAACCGTTTGTCCTCTTTCTTGGTGAAACCTCTCATGAATCTCTTTTCGGCAGTATCTGTCATCTCGTCATCTGTTAGCTCGTTTTCTCTTTTGTCGAAGCTGTGCAGCCCTCGCATAAATCTTTTGTCGTCCTCGTGCGGCGAGCTTATCTCGCTGGTAACTCCGTCTGGAAGATTTGAAGAGGCCTCTTTGGGAATTTCTGCTGCATTCTTCTTTGTAAAACCTCGCATAAAGCGTTTTTCTGTTGATGCGACATTTGATTGTAGTGGATGTTCGCTGGAGTCGCTGGATGATTTGTCTGTTTCGATATCAGGAATCGATCTCTTTGTCAGCCCACGCATAAACCTTTTCTCCTGGGGGACGTACCAGGCACCTGTGTTACGGTACAAGTCAAAAGGCAGAAGTCTTGGGGTTAAAATTCTGACTCTGTTGTCGTCAGTCGAGGACGACCTAAAGCCACGCATAAACCTCTTCTGAAGTCCTCGCATGAACCTTTTTTGAAAACCTCTCATGAACCTCTTCTGAAGACCTCGCATAAAACGTTTATCGTAGCTGGAATACTCCTCGTCACCAGACGGGGGCTCGATAAGTTCCTCACTCCAGCTCGGGTACTCCCTGTATATACTGGCGCCTTGATCAGTAGACCAGGGCTCGCCCCTAATGTAATGCTGGTTGTCGCCTTGCGAGTTATCCTCTAGCCACACTACGTTATCTTGGCTATTTGTATCGTCTAGAAAATTCTGAACTTCAGGAGGGGATTTTTCTGTTTTGTTTGATAGCGTCACTGCTATGTTTTTTATTTGAGACACTGGCGATTCATTTGTATTGGCAGGAAATATCTGAAAAAAAAAATTGTTTTATTAATTGAGCATTAAAAGAAAAGTTACTTTTATTAAACGGTAAGAAATTATAAGGGAAAAAATAAATAAGGCAATCAAACTAAAGTCGCCTTTCTTGTGGAAAGCTTCTTCCTATCTATGGCTGTACAAATATACAATCACTCTTTGCATTTCCTAGCTACACCATAGTGAATAGTCAGTTTCGTAATTTAGGATTTGTTTAAATTTGTTTTAAATACATATTTTTAGAGTAGGTCCTATATCCTAGATAAACATAAAAATTAATTTTTTGTTTTGATAAATGTGCATGTTATTGACAGTCAGCTGTGCATGTAGAAGTCGATGGGTGTGGGTCAAAACCTCGGCATGTAAAGCTTGAGGAAGGAGATACATTTATTAATTTTTTAAACATAAACTATTTAACATAATAGGTACTTTTTATAAACCATGACGTAGTTTTTTTGAAAGTTAACATGAAATAAAAAAAGGCATTTAGAAGAACATTAGCATTCCTCATTTAAAAGATTGTCTTTAAAGAAAATTGGAGTTAATTCTAAGGCATTTTACATGCATTTTCAAAAAAGGAATTAATAAGCATATAATTATACATGTTTCATCTTGCTACATCTACACAGCATCGCATCATCTTCGTGCATATATAGGCATATAATTAATATATTGCATACACATTGCATATAATGCATAAAAACATAAGCATAGAAAGTAGGTTTGCTTGGAATGATGCAAAAGTTCCGAATGTCAAAATGTCTCTAATCTTTCAAAGTTCAT
Source organism: Biomphalaria sudanica (assembly GCA_036873155.1). NCBI lineage: Eukaryota > Metazoa > Mollusca > Gastropoda > Planorbidae > Biomphalaria > Biomphalaria sudanica. The sequence goes on along the minus strand of JAZGLO010005620.1, from coordinate 1,750 downwards.
TCAAGTGTGTTGGTTTCTCGGCTATACTAATTTAGAAAACATGCTGCAATTTATCAATGACCACCTTAGAATAGGCCTATGAAGTTAGCTAACTTGGCGACAAGATAATAGAGTGTTAAGCATTGCGCAAAAACATTTCGCTACCTTGTAATCATTTAGAGATTTAGCAATGTGCACAGTAAAGACCTGACATCCTATCACGGTGCGAACACGGTCATTGACTTTCCAATATTCATTCATTGTCTTCTTGCATCTTGTCCCCCCCCCCCTTGACACCCTGGTGGCATTGATGTCACAAACTGGAACTGTCAGCAAGGGGACAACGTAATAACAAGGCCTACGCCTGTCAGCAAGGTAAAACTCATCTGCATCGAAAGGTCCATGACATGTATTTCAGCGATTTCCTATCTACGACTATCTTCAGTCAATGACACTGTTATCCAGCACATGAAAACTTCTGAGCAAAGTGGATAATGAAGCCACAGAGAGTTGGCTCTTTAAGACTCAACGATTGTTTCACAGTGATGACTCACAAATCTGGAATTTTGTTTGCGTAACTTTATCTTCAGCGGAAATGAGAATTAAAAAACAAACTTTTAAGTTACTTAAACATTGTGACATTGAGAGCTATAGGGCAGGTTAGGTTAACAAAGGTGTCATGTTGCCAGCACAACGACCAACTGCCTATATCAACCGTCAGGATCAAACTTTTTAGAGTTAGGTGGACTCAGAGGCGCTCCTTTAAATTACGAAATTTAGGAGATTCGAACCCGCGAGGCCGAGACCACTTGATTCGAGAACCAAGCGCCTTGACACTCAGGAACCAAACCCCTACCTTAAATTAGCTCTGCTAGTAGGCCTAGAACTGATCAATACTAAGTGTTCAATAACATTTTTGAAGTTATATTTTTGTAATAAATGCTTATAAAAAAATTATTATGTTCCTACAATATTACATGCAGGTTTGAAAAATAGCTTCAAAGTTTATTAAACGATACTGGTTAGATATCAATATCAGTCACATTGTGAAAATTAGGAAAAAAAATACACTGTCTCATTAGCCAGACATCAAGTGTGTATACATGACTAGATATACATCTTAAAAAGTAATTTCAAGATCCACAGAGATTTACATTTTTAAACAACACAAAGGAACGATATTTTCTAAAGTATTTGTATCTAGCTGTATATCACAAACCTTTCTGAATAATAGTGTGCAAGAGTTAACAGAAACTAATGTGCTGCTTTGTGTCAGGAATAATTACACATCTCATTACTTATAATATCTACTTTAGGGGACGCACACAAATCAACAACTCACTATACTACTATAGCCCTATGGTAGAAAATCCTTCCTAAAACGTTTTAAAAAGTACAGACTAGCTGATTCTTTTAGTGCTATGCTACAGCGACATAATGCACACTGTTCATAAAATTAGAACAAAATCTAGAGGAACATTTCTGGTTATTACTCTATTTATTTATAAACAACTAACACAAATCGTAAAAACTGAAGAGCACACACAAATACACTTACTTTATCACATACACATAAACACAAAACAAAGAAAATACCATGGAACGTTTCAACACTTCAATTGGACAAGCCTAAGTTGCATTTTGTTCACTAGCCGATCACAATGTTCCCATTTGATCACAGCTGTTATGTTCTGGTTATGTTCTGGTGTTTCACTGTTTATTTTGAAAGGGCTTTACTATCGAGACAGACTTCAAATCTTATTTAGCACTT